>ML814544.1:129976-152698 GCA_009831015.1 Picea engelmannii | reverse complement strand
ACATCCATATATATTTATTTATTTATTGTATTTTGTGGAGGGGTTGAGAGTGAGAGTCATTTGTGGAGAATAAAACTGTTTCATGAATAGTTCAGTCTAGCACAATTCTAGTGACAACATTTTAGGATGAATAGTTCAGTCTAACACAATTCTAGTGACAACATTTTAGGATGAATAGTTAAGTTTCACATAATTCTAATGACAACATTTCAACATGAATAGTTTAGTCTCACACAATTCTAGTGACAACATCTCACCTCACACAATTCTAGTGACAACATTTCAGAATGATGAATATATATATATATATATATCTGTGTGTGTGGGAAGATTTCAAGATTTCATTGTCTCCCATTAGTCATTGCATGAATAATAATTATTAACAAATGGTGATTGGTGAATGCAAAGCAACTGCAACAGGTACAGGATTCATTGCACGCAACATGACATTCTTGAACAACGCAGGGCAGGGGTAGCATAAGGCTGTGAGTGGTCATCTTGACAGTTTTCATTGTTAGAAGATCCTTCCATTTTTACTGTATTTTTTCTAACCCTGGCTATAGTGGTTCTCTACTCTTCTTGTATCCTATTCGAAGTCTACCATATTGACCTTTCAATTCCAAGTAACTTCAAACTCGGGTCAGATGCCACTTGATATGAAAATACTGGAAGGTTGAATTACTAAAACTTACAACCACTGAATTCTCAATTTGTGGAATTACAAAGGCTGTGAGTTTATTTCCAGTGCATCATTGTACAGTCTTAAACCAGTGTTTGATGCCATCAATGTATTTAACAGGTTTGGCAAGGAAAATAGACACAACCAAACAAACCACTACCAGATTTTACCAGCAATGCAATAACATCAAAGATGGACAATACCAGTGAACGACAGAAACCAAATTTACATTCTAAGGATCATCTTAGATTAAAATAAAAGAAAACACAGAAAAGAAGAATACACACAATATACACAATTTTTTGTGAAAAAAAACATAGTAGGATATAAAAAAAATTATACCAATAAATTTTATACCAATATAGCATCTATAGTGCTCGAATTTTACCTCTACCCGATGCTTGAAATTTCTCCTTGACGCCTGCGACCTCGGTACCCACGACGCCCATGACCTCGGCGCCCTCGACCACGACCGCTGCCCTCGGCGCCCTCGACCACGACCGCTTCCCTCCACACGACCGATATCCAGAGCCTCACAGAACCTCACAGAACCTCACTGATATACAGATCCTCACACGGAACCTCACAGAATAGAGCCTCACAGAACCTCACGGAACCTCACCATACCTCACAGAACCTCACCGATATGCAGAGCCGCACAGAACCTCGCACAACAGAGCCTCACAGAACCTCGCACAACAGATCCTCACAGAAACTCGCACAATAGAGCCTCACCGAACCTCACAAAACAGAGCCTCACAGAACCTCGCAGAACAGAGCCTCACAGAACCTCGCAGAACAGAGACATACGTCTCCACAAAAAAATTCCAAACATCTCCAATCGATGTGTGGCAATTATATAAATAATCTTTCGGCCGAACTATTTTTCGGCTGAATAATAGTTCGGCCGAACTATCTTTCGGCCGAAAAATTATTGCCGGAAAGAAAATATTCGACCGACCAATTTTCTACACGCAAAACGAGGGCGCGGTTATTTCTTCGTTCGATTTGACGTTTAGGTTTTCGGCCGAAAAATAGTTCGGCCGAAAATAATATCTTTCGGCCGAAAAATATATTTAGTTCGGCCGAAAATATGTTTTTCGAATTTTGGAAACCAGATTGTCATGAAAGTGTAACCCACCTTTGTGACTCCACCATTCAACTAGATTGTATATTCAATTATATCCAATGAGAAATGAACAAGAGTAGAAGATTTACACCAATACAACACAATACACCATGCGCAATATATGATAAATAATCAATAGTTATTGTTCAAGGGAAGTAATGACTTCAAAGGGAAGCTACAACTTCCAAATATAAAGGGAGGGATAAACCTCCAAAATGAAGATACAATCGTCCAATATCAAGAGAGGGTTGACCTCTCCATCCTTGCCCCTTCCTTCCACCCAATAATATATGAGAGATAATAAAACTTTATATTAAATTATCACCATCAACCAACCATCACATAGAACTTGATAATGCTTCCTGAGACTTCTTCAACTTCTGCAATACTTTAATTCTTGGAATACTTTGATCCTATAGATAATGTTACTCAATGTATTCTCTGAAAATCCTCCAAGTTTCACTCCTTGAATCCTGTGAGAAAAGGATTTATAGAGAAAATGTTAGACATTATTCAATTCTGGTTTATTCAGGAGAGTGAACTTGTAAAGAATTCCCCGTGCTCAATATTTAACATAAGATTCTGAAATTCATACACAAGAAACTACAACCAATACGATTTCCAATGCAATTGGTCTCATTTCATTTGGATTCTATATGAAGACATTATGAATATTTTACCTGGAACAATTGTTTATGACTAGCTTCTCGACTAGTTAAAAACCCTATCTTCCAGAGAGTGTATGTCCAAAATTGTATTGAATAAAGAGATGAAATTTTTACCACATGTACCTAGATATGTCTTCTCAATAGCCTCCGAATTTCACCATCTCAATCGTTCTATAAACAAATTTATAGAGAAAATGATAATATGACATGTAAATAACATACCTTAGAACACATCACCAAAAGACTTCATCCTCCCTTGAAATTCATCCTTCTTTACTTCATATTTCCTATGAAATTTGACTTATATCTCCTTGTTCATTAAAAAACTCGTGTGTGTTTAAAATTAATGTATAATGATATGTATTTATACCCTTTATGTCACTTCCGTTTAACATTAGGGCCAACATGTAGTTTCTGCTTCAATTCAAATTGTCATTTTCAAAAATTCATTTCTCCTCAATCACGAGGATCCACTTGACATGCCACATACCACCAGAAGCGACATGACTTATACTATCCATCCATGGTTGTTGTATTTGCATGTCTAATTTCCTTCATTTCTATCTACTTCGATCAAATGTGGGGTCCAAAATCCAATGGCTAGGGTGGACATCAATGACTACAACCAATGACTAGTGTTGACATCAATGACAACAACCAATATTCCAACATCCTTTATACTTGTATCAAAAAATAGCTTTCCTAGGTCTTTTTTCAAGTTATGGTGAACCATAACCCTAGGGAATCTTATTGGCCTAACTTTGTTCTAGCTTGTTCCCTAACATATCACATCTTTGGGAGTAGGGTTCCACTTACCCTCATGCATAATATTTACTCTCGTGTTTTTTATCCCTTTTCACTCACCCATTGAATAATGATATACTCTTTGCAAATTGATTCTCTAATGAGTTGTTCTCTAGTTAAATAAAATAAAATAGATTAAAAATAATATCTACAAACATATTTATCATCATCAATGCTTATGATGATATAATTTCCATATAAGTCTTTCTAAAAAAAATTCACAACATAATTATTCAAAAATTAAAAATTTTCACTTTTGTAACTAGCGGACATTAGAGCCTCTCCCCTTTGAATTGAACATTGTCCCAAGTGTTCCAATCTAAGAATATCATCTCTGGAATAATAATGGATATGCCTTCCTCATGGATTTTTCCATTTCCAAGGTAGCCTCCTCGGGGCTAAAGTGCCTCCACTTCACTTTAACCTAAGTGATGGATCGATTCCATGACATAATTTCCTTTGTGTTGAGAATATGTAGCAGTTCGAGCTGAAACTCCCCCTCCACTCACCCTCTAGTTCCACCTGAATCACATTCCAATTTACAATATGAGTTACATCATGTACATACTTTTTTAACAATGAAACTTGAAACACATTGTGAACTTTTAAATTGGTTGGAAGTGAAAGTTGATAGGCCACTCACCCCACTCTGAAAAGCACTTGAAATGGTCCACAATACCATGGTGCCAACTTGGTACTCTTTCTGAATTTTAATAAACTATTTATGGGTTTGACTTTAAGATAAGCATGATTCCCTATATTGAATTGTGCACGTGCTCTTTTCAAATATGAAAAAATCTTTTGTCTGTCATGTGCATTTTTTCAATTTTGTTTTGTTTTTTGAACAATTGATTCCATTTATTTTAGTATATATGAACCCAAAATAATCATGTCCATTTGGTTGTCCCAACTCGACACTTCTTGTCCTACCTCACCATAAAGAGAATCATGTTTAAACATGTCGGGTAATTGTTGATCTCCAAATATGCCATATTTTCTACTATATAAAACCATCATTCAAAATCCATGTTATGTACTTGCCACATATTTCATAACCATTATATTACCAATTTTCACTAAAATGTATTCATTTTACCTTGTGGTTAATTATTAATGATTTATTTTGTTTTAATGATCAAATATTTTTTTAGCATGGTTTTATCAATGATGGTTTAATAATGTTTGTTTATTTAAGAAACATTTTATAGTAAATAGTTCATTACTCAATTATGTACTAAGAAGGTTCTACAGAATTTCGATACCAACATCCTACAAAATTTCGGTACCAATTCCAGAATTTTGGTACCAACTTGTGCCTCGATTTTCCTGCAAATGAAGGCATATCTCAAAATTCTAAGATATGGGTTTTGTCCAAAAGGTGGAAAATTGAGTATGAAAGAAATTTTTCAAAATTGGAGTTGTTTAGGAAGATATGGGTGTATCTCTAACTTGAATCTGCCCAAATGGATGAAAATTCCAGATTTGGGGATTTGCTCCAAAAATTGACAAATTTGTTTCTAAGCTTTGGGATTTCATTCTATCCTGTTCCTTTTGGTATATTATGTATAAATATGTATTAAATACATTGAGAAGGGGATCCTTAATGTGATTATGCTTAGCAGAAGTCTCTTGTAATTGAAACATTGGTTCAAAGAAGATTTTTTATGCAATGAAGTTTTTAAGCGTTTCCAAAATCATTTGCAGCTAATTTATTCTTCAAGAAGCATGCAACCAATTGGGTAGGGCCCCTCAATTTGATATGCATCATTTCTTTGTTCCTTAATTTTATTTCTAGAATTGTATATGTGTTTTATTTCATTTATTTGGTGTAGCAGCAAGTAATTTTCTGTGTGTTTTGTTTATCATTTCTCTCTCTAGGAAAAAAAATCCTACAATTAAATGTTATTTAGCTTACCTTTGTATCAATTACTCTATTATTTGACTATTTTTAACCTTGTGAGTGTGTTTGATTTACTTCTAGAGGAAGCCAGTACCAACATGTTAGAGTTATAATTGCTAATCATCTTCGGCTTGAATATATATGTGATATTGTGTTCTTGAATACAAATATAACTTCCATAAGTATCAATTGTGATTTAAATAATTTCCAATATGCATATCAAATATCTGAACATGGTTATTAATTCTGAAAATTATATTATTGTTCATGACCAATACGACATTCATGTGTGCACTTCATTCTTATATTCACACTCCATTCATGCACATACTATTTTCTGCTCAAAAGATTGATTGATCTTTAAAGATAATGTTATTCATACATAAAATATTTTAAAGAACAAAAGTAAGTAAGATCCTCTTCTAAGGATTAGCTTTCTTTGATCCCATCATTGTTCATGTGTATCAAGGGTAGTCACTTGAATGGTAATCTCTGAGTTTGGATTTTTAATTGCATGACTTGTTTTAGATTGGTTTGGTTGTCTTTTCATTGTTTTTAACATTTTATGACTTTTGTTGCTTTATTTTCTATGTGTGATTTGGTCCACCTTAGGGTAGGTGTATTTTGTTTCTCGCAGCCATATTTCAATTCTCTACTCTATTCCTGTAACTATTTTGATTTCTTGTTCCTGTACCTATTTCAATTTTATGTTCCTATACTTGTTTTGTTTTCATGTTCTTGTACATATTTTGTTGTGCATGTTAATTTATTTTTTTGTTCTGATACACGTGTATAGTTCAAATGTATATAGTGTAAACAAAGTGTTGAATGCATATGGATAATTAAATCCTTGTGTGTATGATGAGTTGTTTTCTTTGTGTGTTTTAAGTTCGGTTCTTACATTCACATTTCATTTCATTTGCATAGTTTGAAGTAAGTTTTGTTTTTTGTTTTCTTCAATCTTTTTTTCTAGTAGTTTAATTCCATTTTGTTTCGTGCACTTGGTTTTATTTCCTTTACTTTGGTTCCTTGCACTTTAATTTCACATAGCTTCCATCACCTAATGACAGATTAAGAGTCTAACTCGTGAGATATGGCCTCATCGTGATGGGATTCAACATAAGGTGTCAATTTATTTCATGTCAATTGAATTCATTTCTTGTTCTGTTTATTGCATTAAAGTGTGGTTTGTGAGCATTAAGTTAGACTAGGCTCCAATCCTGCATTTCTTACACCTCTAAGTCTATGACTCCCTCGTTGACAATTTAATGTTGATAATTAATAGTACATATATTTATCCCCACAATAATCATTATTATATGCAAATTCAACGAGATGAAGGTACTCTTCCCACTTTGTGTGAAAGTACATGTCCTCTAGAATTTGGTTGAATATTTCAGTCTAACCATTAGTTTAAGGATGATATGCGGTACTGCAGTTTAGATCAGTATCCAAAACACTGAAAAAGGCCTTCCATAAATTCGAACTGAAGTGTCTATGTCTAGAATTACATCCTTGGCTAAACCATGCATGCTAAATATTTCTTTCATGAAAATTTCTGCAATTTTTGTATCTTTATGAGTTGATTTCACTCGAATAAAGTGTGTAACTTTAGTAAGTTTGTCTGATATTACCATTGTAGAGTCATTTTATTTCTTAGTTGTAGGAAGCCCTGTAATAAAATCCATGTTGATTACTTCCCATTTGCACTCAGGAATGGGTATTGGATGTAATAATCCAGCTGGTTGGTGGTTCTTAGATTTAACTCGTTGGCACTCAAGGAACCTAGAAAGATATTCAAATATGTTAGTTTTCATTCCAGACCCGAAATGATCTTTTTTTCAGGGTTGTTATAGCCTTTTAGTAACCTGGGTGATCTCAATAAGGTTTTTATGTATTCCAGCTAGTATTAAATTATTTGAATCTGTTTTTTTTGGAACATAAATTGTTTTTTTATAGTGTAATAAACCATCTTGATTGCATCAAAATTTTGATTCTTCCTCAACTGATTCATTATTTTGAAAATTTTCATGTACTTTCTTATAAAATTAATTATTTGTGTTGTTGATTTATGTTAAATCAATTTTTATATTACTACTAAAAATTGCATTTAACTTTCTATTGGGTGCATATTCTTTCTTGTTTTCATTTCCTTTATTATGTGTTATAAAAAAATCATACTCACTTATGAAGGTTAAACATATGTCTTATCTTGCATTCAAGTTTTGTTGATCGAAAAAGTACTTAAGATTGATATTATCTATTTTCAACAAAAATATTATACCCAACAAGCACTATCCCCACATATTTAAATCATGCACAATGGTTGTTAGTTCTAGATCACGTGGTTCATAATTATTTTTGTGAGGTTTTAGTTTTCTCGACTCATAAGAAATTACATGATCATCTTGTAACAATACCACTCCTAATCTCTCTAATGAAGCATTGGGAAAGACCACAAGATCCTTATGTGGGTTTTTTATCTTCATGATCATGTTGTTGTTAACAATTGTTTTAGATTTTAAAATTTCTCGACTTTTTTCAGTCCATTTAAATATGATTCATTTCTTTTGTAAGAAATTTATTGGATAGGAAATTTTTGAAAACAATTCTATGAATCTATGGTAATATCCCATGATTCTCATGAAGTACCGTACATACAAGACATACTTTGACATTGGCTAGTACAAGATGGCCTTTACCCTTTTTTGTATCAACTTAGATCCCTTCACCCGAAATTACATATCCCAAATAGTGTAGTTTATCCTGATAAAATTAACATTTACTAAACTTTGCATATAGTTTGTGTTCCTTAAGTGTCTACAAAACCATCACAAATTGTTCTTCATGTTATTCTTTGGTTTTTTAATAGATCAATATATCATCTTTGAGCACAATTATGAACTTGTCTAGATTTTTTCTCAACACATTGTTCAACAAAAACATAAATGTAACAAGTGCGTTTGTTAAACCAAAAGGTACCACAAACATTCATAGTGTCCATCTCTAATTATGAAAGTACTTTTATGAATATCTTAGATTCTTTAATTCTAACCTAATGGTATCCTAACCACAAATCTTTCTTAGAAAAAATCTTATCTCCTCTTAAATGATCAAACAAGTCATCAATACAAGGTAAAGGATATTTTTTTTTAATTATCATCTTGTTCAGTTGTTTGTAATCAATACATAATCAGAAAGTTCCATATTTATTTTTGACAATCAATTGGTGCTCCCCACAGGGACACACTACGTGTGATATACTGCTTATCCATCTTCTCCTGAAGTTGCATCTTCAGTTGATTCAACTCTAGAGTATTCATTCGGTAAAGGGGATTTATACACTGATGCAGATCTGAGTACTAAGTCTATAGTGAAATCTATATCCTTTCTACGAGGTAATCCTAAAACTTGTTTCAGAAACACGCCCTAGAACTCTTTCAATATTTGATCTTTAGTTAATAGTTTTTATTCAATTTATCAACATTTTCATATACATGCACAAGATAAATCTCATATCCTTTCCTTGCATTTATTTTTAACTACAAAGAGGAGATCTGTCTTACCAACACAACCCCTAGTATTCCTTTTACTATTCTACTTTTGGCAAAATCATCTAAATAAGTACAAGTATTGTCACTACAGTTTACAATAGTTGAATGTATTTCCAACCAATCCATTCCTATAAGTAAATCATAGGATTCTAAGGGTAAAATGTTTATATCTACTGTAGTCTCCATTCCATACATATTTATTGTACAATCTTTAACCAAATCAACACATTTTCTTTTTGTGGTTGTAGCTGTTATAGAAAGACTTGCCTCACCCTATGTAATCTTGCATAGAGGGATTTATTCTAGTTCCCTATGAAGACTTATATTCCCTGTTGATAAAATCTACAGACAAAAATTAATATTTTTCCACATGTACGCATCTTGCACACTATACAGCATGTGTATATGCAGGCTGAAACACTATAGCCCGTGTACATTGGGATTGGTGCCACAAAATGAAAATAAATGTCGGGTTTCCATGTCAAGATACGAAATATCTCATCCTTGTCCTTTCATATAATGGAAACATTCAGACTCGACCCTTCATTTCCATTTTGAAGGCTATAAATGGGCCATTTTCGAGCTATGGAAAAGCATAAAGAATTCAACTTTGAGAGCAAAGTTACTCTGGAGAAATTATTACTTCATATTGAGTCTCCATCCCCTTGTCCTTTAAGTCTGAACACAATGTTCAACCCCCAATTTCTTCCCTTATTGATTGAGAACCTCATTGTTTCTCTCTTATGAGCTTTCCTTTGGTGGAGGATTAAAGTGGTGGAGGCCCAGTTGGAAGGAACTTAGTTTCTCGGTTCTGAACCATTCTGACACGGAAGTCTATAATATTTTCACTTTTGTTGATCATTTATTAATAGAAATACTCATTTCCCGTCCAATTGATATCTTGCAAATATATGAGTTATTATCCATGGGCGTATGTTTTAGGTTTATTAATGGATTATACTATCTAATATGCTAACCTTTTATATTATCACCATATGTTTACTTTGCTTGTTTGTTGAAAACTGTTTGCAGGTATATGTCTTTGGGTTCAAGCTCTCAATGGTGGAATTCATCGAACATCTCGACGAAGTAGGCCTCTTTCATATCTCACTTGCATATTGGTTTATATAGCATGTTTCTAGGATAGAGTTGATTTATGTAGTCATTTCCGTCTTTTGTGGTTTACCCTAGGCATAGAGATATTTTCCTTGTAACAAAATGGAAACCATACTGGGGATGGAATCTTCTTTCCTAAGGTTTGGAGTACTTTTCTCCTTAGATTTCTCTTGTTTATACTGTGGTTCTTGTCGTATCATTGCTTGGAAGTTCATGTTCACTTTGGGTCTGAGTTTCAAGCCTTTCTCCCTTGCCTGGCCTTGTTTTGAAGAATACACATGCATTTTTCCTTCACAGACGCGTATATACACTGGCTGTCTCACTACAAGATGCGTATATACACTCTATTTTCCTGAATAGTCGCGTACATTACCTTTCCTTGCTTGTTTGTTGGTTTTGGTGGTTGTTGAGTGGGATTTGATGTTTCTTGAGTCTTCTTAGGTATCTGTAGTTCCTGTTGAGTGCTTGTGGGATGACGAGAAACCCTCTTTTGGTTGAATTCATAGGCAGAGTCTTTCTCACCATATTTTCATTTTTTATTGTCCTTGTACATTGGGTAGGGTGTTTTTCTGCTTGGTATCCTACTTGAGTTATCTCCTTTTATACATAGTAGGGTTATATATCAAGTCATTTTTCAGTCCATGCATTTTCAATTTTGCTATATTGAAAATACAAAACAAATAGGCATTTTGCTTTGCTTTGAATTTTTGTCTTTTGGAGTCTTTTTCATTAGCTTAGTGCATATGATGAAATATTGCATTTTACTTCACAATTGCAGAGTTGAATTTGAAAATTGCATTGGTTTTTAGAAGCATATCATTCAATGAAAGTTAAAGTTAGGACTTTGAATTATTTTCATATTTACTTTTCTTCAAGAGTCATAACACCATGAGTTTCACTACCATACCTTTTTGAGTAATCATGGCCATTAAAATTAATTCTATAATTTAAAATTGATTAGTCATGATTTTATTTTATTGGGTGCACAAACTAGCTTAGGATTTAGGGCCTTGGAATAAGATTTTGTGAGTAAACTTTTCCAAGGAAATTAAATCAACATATGTGTATGAGTCGGGGAGTGGAGAAATCCATTGTATAATTGGTAATATTAGGAGGCTCCGCTCACACCATAGTTAATCATGAGGTCGTGCGAAGTTGATTGAAGGGATATCCCCCCGATACCTTCCTAACATCAGAGATATTTCTTGGGATCTATTTGTATCTAGGGATATTTCTAGTGCCTTTACCTCCATGAGAGGTGGTACAATCAAGGTTTCAGGATTTGCTACCCTACCCATATGGTGGACCTAACTTATGAATACTCGTTTGTGCATCAATTATATAGTGTTTTATTAGTTTCTTGACTTAGGTGTCTCATAGGTTACTTGCATGGGTTTTTTTGCAGGTACCCTAGGTCAAATAAGGGTCAAAAAACACACAGCCTTTATGAAGGATTACCTCTCTGGGGGGATCTAACTGACTAGTTATTAATCCCACGAGGGCCCTTATAACTAATTATGTTACCTCTAATCTTTAGGAGGGAGTCTCAGGCCCGTCTTGGGAGAGACGTGCCTTCTTTATGGAGGGAGGCCACTCAGCCACTTTACCCCATTTGTATGCATATTGGTCATTTGACTTTCGATGTGATCTTTGATTACTATTTGACCTTAGGGGTCTATACTGAGTTTTCATTATCATGGATAGTGGAGTTCCTTTTGCTCCTTCATTTAATGCTACCCACCCCATGATTCCCAATCATTTCATGGGGATAAATCCTTTCTCTTTTCATAATGGTATGGAAAACTATGATACTCAGTCAGCGCCTTGGGTCTTTAGTCATGTTCTTGTTGATATGACTTCACCCATGCAATCCTCTCCCTGGTGCATGGTGCAGACCCACTCGACCCTCAGGTCGAGGATCCGCTTACAGGATTATTCTTCGTTTCCCTTTGATCCGGATCGTCTCTTTCAATTCCCTGCTTTAATCTTCTTTCTTTTGATCCATAGGTCCTTTCAGAAGCTTCCCTAGCCTTCTCTGCATGACCACTGTCTATGACCAAGGCCTAAACTAAAAGGCACTTGTCACAACTCACCACTCGCGATTTCATGAGTCGAGACTCTCGACTCTTCCTTCCCAAACTCACGATACCTGAAATGTCGATACGAGCATATCTCCCTGCTGTCAGCGCCCTCCGTGCATGACCACCAGCTAGGCTTCCCACTAGCGCTTCTCACCTTTCACCACTTCGCAATTTGAAAGGTTGGACTTTATCTTACGAACCCCCGAGACACGAAAAGTCAATGGGGTGTTGACTCTCTCCAATGAACAATGCATGTCCCCCTGTCTATTCCATGAGCCCACCTTGCGATTCTGCCACATGTTCCTTACGCTCCACTTCGCTCCCTGAAGTGTTGTCTCCTTTGTATCAAGACACCTGAAGTGCCGAGATACCAAACTCCTCAATACTCCTTATAGCAGTGCGTGACCTCTTGACTTCTCCTTCAAGTCTCTCAACTCTTCAACTGTCGAGACCCAAACCTCTGATGTGCCTAAGCGCCGAACTACTGAATTTTGACACATCGTCCATGCAGTCCCACAAAGGAAATTTTCGCCCTTTCGGGACTTCACCTTTCGCAACCCAGAGTACCCAACCATTGGGCTCTCACCTCGCGAACCTCTTAGTTCGCAAGATCTATAGATCACTGCCACCTGTCCTCCCTGGATGGATGACTCTAATCCACTCGCCACTTCGCTACTCGCCTTTCAAAACTTTGCGAACCTTGATGCAAAACCTTCGACCCTTCAACTCACGAAACCCCGAAATGAGATTTCGGAGCGATCCAATGACCCTGGCTAACTTGGATCCTATGGACCTGATTTCTTCTGAGCTTACGCTTGAGTAAATCTCACCATAACGTTCTTGCTTCTTTGCAATATCTGACGGCTCTTGTGACTTCACGAATTCTTCTCCAAGAATTCCAACCGTCTGTTTCTTCCTGGACAATTCCTGCGAATTTAACCAAGTATTTCTCTGTGGAACTTATCCGCCTACAATGCAAACTTGCTATGCCTCCTTTCAATGCCTCAAGGCACCAACCTTTTGTCCTTTTCTTTGACAATTGCGAAGACCCTATCCCTCCTAAGCTTTATCCAACTCCGAGTCTTAAGGAAGACTCCCATATGCACTCCTTGTGGCGAATCCTTCAATTATTTCAAAGAATTGAAGTCCTTCGACTCTACGGATTCCCTGCAGAAGTAGTCCTTCAACAATTTCTCAGGTTCGCAAACCCTGAGACTTTACTCGGCCTACGCACACCTTGCACGGCTCCTGTGCTTAACTTGCACTTCTACTAGAATGAGAACAATTTTTATCCCTCCTGAGCTTTCAGAGATGAACTCTGACTTTTGTCAACACACTCCTTGCGGACAAACTTCACTACACTCCGTGCAAGAATTTTACTCACTCAGGCAGAGAAACAATTGAAACTCATTCCCTACTCTTCCTCCCAGATTTCAAACATTTAACAAGAAATCATACACACATGGCATAAACAGCAAATGCATGACAAAAGGAGTAAAACGTTCATGAGTATAACATTCAACAATGCATAGACAAATAATATATGAGAACCATGAGTCTGAATCAAGGCTTTTTTTGTATTAATCCAGAACTTCTGTACATGGAATTCTTCTACACATCTCTCTGCTTCTTCTCTTCTCTTCTCTATCTTGAAAATCATGTTACAATTATATAATGAGGGTGTCTATATCCCGTTTCCCTCTTGTGCTTTAAAACTATCTAATCTAGAATTAAATTCTATCTACCTACATTCATTACACATAAAGGCTCCTATCTACTATGGACAAGAGAGGATCACTCAAGGTCCTTTTACAATAATACAAGCATGCCTCCACTTAATGACTTCATTAATATTTCAAAACATTTTCAAAAAATGTGCTCGGTGCTTTTCCAGCTGTCTCTTATCTCTGCGATGTCTCGCTGTTGGCTATGCTTGCACGCCCTTGCGATGCTCCTGCATCATACTCCCTCGCTTGAAAATTTTCATGGGCTCCTGTCCATGAGCTCGTGCACAGTCTATCCATGCTTCTGGATTTCTGCTTCGTTCTCCCAGTTGGCATCTTCAACTAGATGGCCCTTCCACTTGACCAAGTATTCAAAGTATTGCTTTCACCTGATCCTCTTACCAACTCTTTTGTCCAGTATGCACTCGATTTGCAACTCTTCTGCAACTGGCATTTGTTTTTTCCACTGAATCTCTAGTTGTTCACTACCTTCATCTTATTTCTCAGCTTTATAAGGGTACAAATCCTAGACATTGAATATCGGAGAAATTTCGATCCCATCGGGTAATTGAATCTCATATGCATTCACCCCAAATTTCTTCAAGACCTTACATGGTCCATTTTCTTCATCTTCAGTTTATTATATGTTCCACTCGGGAACCTTTCCTTTCTCAAATGTGCAAGGATCAAATCACCAACTTCAAACTGAGGTTGTCTCCTATGTTGATCTGCTCTCCATTTATATTCTTGGTTCAAACTCTGCAATCGGTCCTTCACCTGGCTGTGAAGTTCCTTCATCGCCTCTGCGAAATATTCTGCATTAGCTCTCTTAGTCGCAATCTATTCTGAATCCCTCAGCTCAGAAATTCCTCTTAGTTGCATGCCATAAACAATTTGAAATGGACTCTATTCTCTGCTCCTATTAAGTGAGTCATTATAAGAAAACTCCACATGTGGTAATATGTTGTCCCACTAGCTGTGGTGTTCTATCACCAAGCTCCTCATCAAGTCTCCTAGACTTATGTTCATGAATTCTGTATGTCCATCTGTCTGAGGATGATAAGATGAACTAAACGACAAGTTTGTTCCTAGCTTCTTCCATAAGGTTCTCCAGAAGTGTCCTACGAACTTAGTGTCTTGATCCGAAACTATACTCCTTGGTAGGCCATGAAGTCGAATGACTTCTTTGAAAAACAAGTTCGCAATGTGAGTTGCATCACTGGTTTTCTAACATGGAATGAAATGTGCCATTTTGGAAAATCTATCCACTACCGCAAAGATTGAGTCAAACCCTCTTTGTGTTCTTGGAAACCCCAATATGAAGGCCATGTTGACTGCATCCCATGGCCTCTCAGGTATGGGTAATGGTTGATAAAAACCTGCATTCTGCCTCTTTCCTTTTGAATGTTGACAAATTCTACATCTATCCACAAATATTTTCACATCTTCTCGCATTCCTAGCCAAAAATATGACTCATTCAACTTTGCGAACATCTTGTCATGACTGAAATTTCTGACCAATCCTCCACTATGTTTCTCCTTCAGCAAATTCTCCCTCATGGAGCATTTTGGAATACAAAGTTGAATACCTTTAAACAGTAATCCTTCCTGGATCATGTATTCTTCCCATTGGCTTCTATCCCTGAGAATTGGATTCTCAGCTGCTTCATACAACTCTTTAAAATCTGGATCATCTCTATACATGTCCTTGAGATCATCAAAACCCAATGTTTTGACTCTGAACTCTTGCAATAGAAAACATTTCCTGCTCAAAGCATCAACAACTTTGTTAGTAGCTCCAAAAATATGTTTAATCACAAAAGTGAAATTTTGCATATATTCAACCCATTTAACACGTCTTTGATTCAACTTCTCCTATTGAGTCACAAATTGCAATGCATGATTATCACTATACAAGACAAACTCCTTAGGAATTAAGTAATGTCTCCATTTTTTCAATGCCTGAATAATAGCATAGAATTCCTTATCATATGTGGAGCATTTTATCTTGGCTTCATTCAGCTTCTCGCTGAAATATGCTATCGGTCTGTCTTCTTGACTCAAGACTGCCCCTATTGCAAATCCACTTGCATCACATTTTACTTGAAATGTCTTTTGGAAATCAGGCAACACCAGAATTGGTTGTTCCGTAATTTTCCTTTTCATCAAATTGAAGCTTTTCTCAGCCTCTTCCGTCCAGTGAAAAGATTTATGTCTCTTCTTCACTGTGTCCATCATCGGTGCACTAATTCCACTAAAATTCCTAATGAATTTTTGGTAGAAACTAGCCAATCCATGAAAACTTCGAACTTCAAAGATATTCTTTGGTGACGGCCAATTCTTGATTACCTCCACCTTATCTGGATCCATCCTCAACTTATCTGCAGAAATAACAAACCCCAAATAAATGAGCTCTGTCTTCATTAATGCGGATTTCTTCATGTTTATCAGTAGCTTCTCTTGTTGTAACGTCTTCATCACTATAGCCAAATGTTTCAGATGCTCTGCCTTTGTTTTACTGAAAATCAGTATGTCATCAAGATACACAATGACAAATTTTCCAATGAAATCCTTCAGGACTTCATTCATCAATCTCATGAAAGTACTTGGCACGTTTTTTAAACCAAATGACATGACAAGCCACTTGTATAACCCTTCATTGGTTTTGAATGTTGTCTTCCATTCGTCACCTTCGCTCATGTGGATTTGGTGATAACCCCTTTTCAAATCAATATTTGAAAAACATTTGGCCCCACTCAAGAAATCCATCAGATCATCCATCCTTGGCAATGGAGATTTGTACCTGATGGTTATTTTGTTGATTTCCCTCGAGTCAGTACACATCCTCCAGCCTCTGTCTTTCTTCGGACTGAGTATTGTCGAAAAAACACATGGACTCAAGCTTTCTCTGACCAAACCTTTGTCCAACAAATCCTGGACTTGTCTTTTGACCTCTTCATTCTCCTACGGCGTTAATCTGTACGCTTCTTTGTTTGGAAAACTAGCTCTAGGTATGAGATCAATTTGATGACTTATACTTCTAATCGGTGGCAACGAATGAGGTAGTTCATCCACTACTATGTCAGCGAACTCTTCCAGCAGTTCCTGAACCTCTTCTGGTAAATCATCTACCCTTGTGTTGGTTAAAACAATCTTTGTCTTCCTGACCACAATGAATTGCGGTTCCTCCTTATTCTTGACCTATGTAAGAAGTTCCTTCCCACTCATGAGAAGTACAATGTTGCTCACCTCTGGTTTTATTTCTTTATCTTTGATTGGAAATAGCATGTGAGTTCTCCCATTTTTTTCTAGGGTGTATGTGTTCATTCTCCCATTATGAATCATATTCTTGTCATATTGCCACGGTCTACCCAGCAATAGATGACAAACATCCATAGAAATAACATCACAGAGTATTTCATCTTTATACCCTCCTATTTTAAATTCAACTAAACATTGCTTAGTGACATTTACCTGATGTCCTTTTTGCAACCACGAAACTCCTTATGGGCTCCAGTTTTTCTACCATCTCTGTTGAAACTAGATTATCTATGCTACCACTATCTACAATAACTTTACATTTCCAGTCTTTGGTTTTGCACGCAGCCCAAAAAAGACTATTTCTTTGGACTAAACTCTCCACCTCCTTCTCTGGTGTCAAAAGAAATTTTCACATCATCAATGATCTTATTCCTTCAACATCCTCTACCTCAAAATTTCACCTTTGTGCTTTGGCAATGTGAGTCTCTCCTTCCTCTTTCTTCTTTTCTGGGCATTCATAAGACTTGTGTCCGACCTTTCCGCATGTGAATCATTTTATCACTCCACCTCTTCCTCTTCCTCTACCTCTAGTACGAGGAAAAATGTTGTTATCAACATACTCTCCTCTCTGATCAGCATATTGTCTTCTCTGTCCAACATATTTCCCTTTCTGTGATCTTCCACCTCTCTCAATCTGAGGTTTCTTCCATTCTTCCTTAGGCTTCTAATTTCTATCTTGGATGATTGATTTTCCCCTGGCTTGACTTCTGCCTCAGCCTCTTTGACCTTGTTTTCGACTCAGCTTCTATTCTGCCTTTAAAGCCATTTTATAAGCATCTTCCACCATTCAGATGGTCATCATGCTCATCTCATCCTGAATTTCATATCTCAGGCCATTCATATACCTGACAACTTTTTCATCATTACTTTCACAATGACCTGCTCTGATGTTCAGCCTATAAAACTCTTCAGTGTACTCCTTCACTATCATAAACTTCTGTCTCAAATTATGCATTCTTCGAAACAAAGAAATTTGATAATCCCTAGGAATGAATTTCTCTTTCATCTTTGCAATCATCATATCCCAACTCTTGATTTTAGGCTTACCTTGGCAGCATCTGCCAGCTTGCAGTTCATCCCACCACAATGTTGCATGTCCTTTAAGTCTCGTGACATCATGTTTGACCTTCTTGTCTTCTTCGACATCTTCATAGTCAAAATATGTGTCCAGAGCTCTAATCCAGTCTAGAAGCTCTTCAGCATCCAAGTTTCCCTCATAAACTGGAATGTCCATTTTGTCTCTTGCACTCATTCTTGCAACAAATCTAATCAAGCGTTCATTTTCTACATCTTCTGCTGCAATTTCTTCTTCTTCATGTCCAACGTCATCTTCTCTTTCGGTCTCACTGACATCTTCAATATCAACTATGCACCTTTGTTTTATTTCCACATCCAGGAGTCTGGAACGAATGTCATGCAGATCTCTTTCCACTTCTGGATTCTGCACCTGCCTGCCCCTTCCTTCTGGCATTTCCCTTTCCTCTGGTAAATCAGGTGTTTGCTTGTCTCTTCTCCTCAGCGGCATGGATGAAATTCCTTCTCACTTTTCCTACTTGAAATATACAAACAAGAATGAGGCTCTCATACCAGATGGTGCACACCCACTCGGCCGTTAGGTCAAGGATCTACTTACAGGAGTTTTCTTCATTTCCCTTTGAGTTGGATCGGCTCTTTCAATTCCTTGCTTGAATATTCTTTATTTTGATCCACAGGTCCTTTCGGAAGCTTCCCTGGCATGAACAACACTAGGTGAAACCTCCCCCTTCTCTGCATGACCACTGGCTATGACCAAGGCCTAAACTGAGAGGAACTTGTCACAACTCACCACTCGCGAGTACGTGAATCGAGACTCTCAACTCTTCCCTCCCAAACTCACAATACCTGAAATGTCGATACGGGTATAGCTCCCTGCTGTCGATGCCCTCCGCGCGTGACCAACGGCTAGGCTTCCCACTAGCGTTTATCACCTTTCACCACTTTGCAAGTCAAAAGGTTGGACTTCCGTCCCCTTATCTTACAAACCCCCAAGACACAAAAAGTCAACGGGGTGTTGACTCTCTTCAATGAACAACGTGTGTCCTCTTGTCTATTCCACGGGCCCACCTTGCAATTCTACCGCGTGTTCCTTACGCTTCACTTCGCACTTCACCACTTCACTCCCCAAAGTGTTGTCTCCTTTGTATCACGACACCCAAAATGTCGAGATCCCAAACTCCTCAATATTCCTTATCGCAGATCGCGACCTTGCAACTTCTCCTTCAAATATCTCAACTCTTCAACTTCCGATACCCGAACCTCTGATGTGCCTAAGCACCAAACTACCGAATTTTGACATGTCATCCACGTGGTCCCACAACGGAACTTTTCTCCCTTTCGGGACTTCGCCTTTTGCAACCTAGAGTACCCAACCTTTGCTCTCTCACCTCACGAACCTCTGAGTTCGTGAGATCTCTAGATCACTGCCACCTGTCCTCCCCGGATGGACGGATCTGATCCACTCGCCACTTCACTACTTACCTTTCATGACTTCCTGAACCTTGATGCAAAACCTTTGACCCTTCAACTCACGAAACCCCGAAATGAGATTTTGTGAGCGATCCAACGACCTTGGCTGACTTGGATCCTACGGCCCTGATTTCTTCTGAGCTTACACTTGAGGAAAGCTCACTGTAACATTCCTGCTTCTCTACAAGATCTGATGGCTCTTGTGACTTCTCGAATTCTTCTCAAAGAATTCCGACCATCCGTTTCTTCCCAGACAATTCCTGTGAATTTAACCAAGTATTTCTCCACGGAACTTACCCGCCTGCAATGCAAACTTGCTACGCCTCCTTTCAACGCCTCAAGGCACCAACCTTCTATGCTTTTCTTTGACAACTGCAAAGACCCTATCCCTCATAAGCTTTCTCCAACTCTGATTTTTAAAGAAGACTCTCGCACGCACTCCTTGCGGTGAATCCTTCAATTACTTCAAAGAATTGAAGTCCTTCGACTCTACGCACTCCCTGCAGCAGTAGTCTTTCAACAATTTCTCAGATTCACAAACTTTGAGACTTTACTTAGCCTACGCACACCTTGCACGGCTCCTGTGCTCAAATTTCACTTCTGCGAGAATGAGAACAATTGTTATCCCTCCTGAGCTTTCAGATATGAACTCTGACTTCTATCAATGCACTCCTTGTGGACAAACTTCACTGCACTCCTTGCAGGAATTTTACTCACTCAGGCAGAGAAACAATTGAAACTCATTCCTTACTCTTCCTCCCAGATTTCAAACATTTAACAAGAAAACATACACACATGGGATAAATAGCAAATGCATGATAGAAGGAGTAAGATATTCATGAGCATACCATTCAACAATACATACACAGAGAATATATGAGAACCATGAGTCTGAATCAAGGATTTTTTTGTATTAATCCAGAACTCCTATACATGGAATTCTTCTACACAGCTCTCTACTTATTCTCTTCTCTTCTCTGTCTTGACAATCATGTTACAATTATACAATGAGGGTGTCTATATCCCATTTCCCTCTTGCTCTCTAAAACTTTCTAATCTAGAATTAAATTCTATCTACCTACATTCATTACAGATAAAGGCTCTTATCTACTATGGACGAGAGAGGATCACTCAAGGTCCTTTTACAATAATACAAGCATGCCTCCACTTAATGACTTCATTAATATTTCAAAAAAAAATCAAAAAATGTGCTCAGTGCTTTTCCAGTTGTCTCTTATGTCCACATTGTCTCACTGCTGGCTATGCTTGCATTCCCTTGTGATGATCCTGCATCAGTCCACTTATATGAATCCTAACATTGGATCTGAGGTCACCTTGGCTCTGATGCCTATGTCTTTGTTCAATATGTGTCACGTCCCTCAACCAACTCTCACTACGGGAGTTTGGAACCTCCCCTCCTACGGATCCAATCCTATCCATACTCTGCCCGGAGCTAAAACTTAGATGGGTGCCTATTCTACTTATTACACCCCATCCATGTATCCTTTGTCCTCCATGTTGGTTCCTTCAAATACTTTTCCCATGAAAGGTCCTCATGTATCCCAGGGTATTTCATACGGGGAAAATGAGTTTTACGGTTCTCACTACCCTGTTTATGGAACCCCTTCACAAGGGGGAAACATATATCCTCACTTGAATAATCCTTAGCATACTTCCATCTCTTCGCAGACTTAAGTGATGATTCCCGTACATGCCTCTTCAGACCAATTCGGTGGAGAATACTACCATTCTGGTCAAGGACAGGAGGTAAACCAAGACCCTTCCTAGACTGCAATGTTCCAA
Organism: Picea engelmannii; assembly: GCA_009831015.1. Taxonomy (NCBI): domain Eukaryota; kingdom Viridiplantae; phylum Streptophyta; class Pinopsida; order Pinales; family Pinaceae; genus Picea; species Picea engelmannii. The sequence continues at coordinate 131,414 of ML814544.1, read as the reverse complement.
ATCCAATCTTTCTGTGGACCTTGGCATCAAATGCCACAACTTACCACTAGTCCAGTCATTTTCAGTCATACTTGAGCTCCATCACCAACCTCTGCCAGTGATGTTGGAGATGCGTCGACAACTTCTACAAGTCTTGTTGATGACCTTCACCCACCCACTACCAATAATGTTGGGGGAACCACACTAATTGCCACAAGTCATATAAATTCCACATATCCAACCTCTGTATACCATGTAGGAGATGACTCTCTCACCTCTACCAGTGATGTTGATAATATGTCACCAGCTGTTGTGAATGACACTGGGGCATTGAGAAACCCAAACACCTCAAACGTAAGCCTAAATTCCTTTGCAGGACTTGTGAAGGAAGTCACCTTACTTGTTTATGTCTAGACATGGCCAAGATACCAGAAGCGTGGGGCTCACCTAAGGGCCCTTCAGATTCTGAGGCATCTGTGGGCTCCCCACACCTAGTTCCTCCACTGATTGATATGACAGTAATGTCGTTGCAATATTCTCTTGATCACAACCCCATTTTTGAGTGTCATGTATCCCCTATCCCTATTATATTGCATCCTCTTCAACCTAGAATTTAAGAAGTGCTCGTATCAGTGCAATCTCTAGTTAATCCTACTCTCTTTGCAAAGGGTGTTGCATCCTTCAACCATCTCGTTAGCATCCCTAATCTTCCAACTTCTGAACGAGAGAGATCTCTACTTTCTCCTCTTCCTCTTCCTCCAGGTTTTGAGGAGATCACCTTCGATTGGAACGGTCTTGTGGGGTATCCAATGCCCCCGCCTATATCCTTTCCAGTAAGGGACATTATCTGATATATCTCTGAGACTGTATCCTATGTTGGTACTTTATCCTTCTCTACTTGGAGAGCTTTGGGTTTTCCTAATCTTATGTCGGCTATTCATAATATACTGATGTTTCATAGAAGTTTTGCATGGGAGCCTTGCCCTGCCCCCATGACTTTCTCCCTAGACAATCTGAAACAAGTTTGAGTTAAGCTCTTTTTCGACTCATTAAAAAGAGAAAATATTTTCGAGTGATTTGTCCCTTTCACACTCATTAAAATTGGACTTCAAAGGTCATGAGTCTTAGTTAATCTCTTTTCTGACTCGTTTTCAAAAAGTGAAAAGATTGCCGAGTGAACTTGTCTCTTTCACACTCGTAAATTGGATTTGAAAAGATGTCTATTTGGCACAAGTTTATCCCTTTTCCACACCAAGTAGACTAAAAGACACTAAAAAGGACATTTGTTGGTGTTAAGATGTGATTGCATATCATGACCTTGCTTGCTTTATTGAGCCTATAGTCGGTTCTCTCTTTGTGTTATAAATCGTTTTCCTTAGCAGTTTTTCATCCTCAACCAAGCATAGCCTTATTTATATCCTTCGCAATTTGACACCTTATACCTAGGAGGGAACATTCC
>ML814544.1:71496-87405 GCA_009831015.1 Picea engelmannii | reverse complement strand
CTATATCTTCTCCTCTCTCTATGAACTCTCTATGTCTCATTCACTTGATGAGTATCTAACTCACTTTCTATCTCCCCCTGTCCCTCTCTCTCTCTACCCCCTCTACCCATTTTTCCATATCTCCCTCTTTCCCTTTGTGTCTCCCCACCTATTACCCAATCTCTCTCTTGACTTCGCTCTCTCCCTTCCTCTCTTTATCTCTCTCCCCTTCCTACCTCACCCACTAATGCCAAACTCTCTCTCCCTCCTTTTTTGCTTCCTCCCTTCTATTTTTCTCTCTCTCACACACACTCTCCCTCTCCGTACCCTCCCCTTCCCTCTCTCTCCCTTCCCCTTTCTTCCCCACTTCTCTCTTGACCTATCTCTCCTCGTCTCTCTCTAACTCCCTATATCCTCCCATCCATCTCTCTCTCTCTATCTCCATTTTACCCACAACTTGATCTCTACCCTATTGCATTTTTACCTCTCTCCATTTCTCATTGTTTTCCTCTATCTCTACCCATTAGTCTCCCCCCTCTCTCTCCCTAGCTCCCTCTTTCCCTATCCCTTGTTCCTCTCTCTCTCTCCATTTCATTGTGCACCTCTCTCTCTCTCTCTCTCCTACATTTACCCATGTATCACCCTTACTCCCTCTTTCACTCTCCCTCTTTATCTCCCTCTTTATCTCCCTCTCTCTCTCTCACCACTCACTCTCTCTCACTTCCATTCCCCTTTTCTCTATCTATTTACATCCCTATCTCTCTATTTAGCCCCTCTCTCGTGTGCTCTATTTTCCTCTCACTCTTTTCCTCTATCTTCATCTCTCTCTCTCTCTCTCTTTCTCTCCCTCCCGTCTCTCCCTTCCCCCCAATAATTTCTCTATAGTTGGTTTGGATAGTTTGTTTTCATTGATCTCAAGCCTTGGAGAGTGATCTTGAATATTTATGTCAACCCTTAGAGATTTATGTCAATCACTGGAGAGGTCTAGATATTTTGGACAGTTGATTGATATTTATATGATCGAGATTGATGGTGATTTAGTTGGGTACATTTGAATTTTATGATCAATATTGATGGTGAGTTAGTTGGGTACATTTGATGTAGTTCCAGAGGTGTAGTTATCATACCTAAAGTTTATTAAGGAATATGAACATGAAGGACATTGAAATTGCAGGTAAGACTATCATATATGGATAGTATACATCGTGTCATTTCCGATGATATCTGGAACACCATGTGGTTCCTCATGGTTAGAAAGATATGACCTTGTGAAGTTGGAATCCCCGAATAATGGGAAAGAATCCCCTAGTTGGTTACAAGTCTTGGTCAAAGGGTAAAGTGGTTGTGACAAGAAACCCCTAAAATAAGGAAATAGGTTACCTAGCACAAGTATAAATACACCTCAAGAGTCTCTCATTTACACCCACAAAATTACATTGAATATCTATCTTATGAGTGTTATGGTCTATCTTTTGGTAAATCTATTAGTGAATATGAGGTTGAATTTGATGGAAAGTTTCTAAGGTAGCGAAGGAGACTAAAGGACAAAAAGTTTCGAAGTTGCAAGAAACTGGAAACCCTTGTTTTCTAAGGTTATATGTGGGCTAAATAAGGACATATCGTGTACATGTGCAAGTTGCAGAAGGACATGTAGAGTACATACACAGGCTACAAGAGGATAGGTCACGTATCTTAGGAAAAGGCTTGAAAAAGAATGTACAAATGAGTTGCAGCAAGGTTTGATGGTATAACACAATTGTTACAGGGTCTGAGATGGCATGCTTCAGGTTTTTATGAGTAAAGGTATGTATTGTATGTATTTCTTTTAGGCTTGTATATTGGATGGTATGGCACATGCTCAAGGCGTGTCTTGGAGGACCTTGATGGTACATGATTGCATATGGTTGAGGTGATATTGTTACATGCTTGAGATGTACTCTTGATATCTAGTATATGGTTTTTATGGTTCTTTCTTAGAGGCACATATTTGTGATATTGGCATATACATGATGCTTATCTTATGGTACATGGCATGATTGAGAGTGATATGGTATATGGTTGAAACATATTTCATGGTATATGGTATGGTACATGGTATGGTGTTGTTGTGTATGTGCATGGTTGATGTACATGGTTGATATATGGTATGGTACATGGTATGGTGTTTATGTGCATGTACATGGTTGAGACATGGTATGGTACATGATTAGTACTTGGTATACATGGTTGATGGTTGAGGCATATGGAATAGGTTGAGGTGCATGGTTGATGCATGGTTTGGTACAAGTTGAAGTGCATCGTTGATGCACAATTTGGTACATGTGTTTCTGCATGGTTGATGCACTTGTTGTGATACAGGTTGTGGTACATGGTTGATTCTTTTTATGGTACAGGTTGATGGTTTGGTATATGCTTTGGTACATGTTTGAACACATATATTGTGATGGTATGTTGGTGATATTGGTACATGCTTGGTAGAGGCATGTGTTGGTGATGTTGGACATCTAGTTGAGATGTGTCCTTGGTATATGATCCATGTGAGAGGATTTGGTTGAGTATCGGTGACAGTAATACATTGGATAGGTTGATCAGTGACAAGTTGATGTGACAGGTTGGATACAGTGACATGTTATAGATTGATGTGAAAGTGACAATGATTGTGGTAGTGACAGTTGGTTTACACTTATACTTAAGGGAGACAACACGAGGCAAGGAAATGGGGATTTATCCTCTTTCTTTTTGGGGATGGAGAATCAGGGAGTTGGAGCTTCCTTTAGGTTGGAGCCTGAGAACTAGGTTGTTATAGACAACTTACGATTGGATCCAGATAACTCAGGGGGTTGTAGCCTCCTTTTGGTTGGATCTAAATAATTCAGGGAGTTGTAGCCTCCTTCAGGATGGAGCATGAAAATATGGGGTTGTATCTTACTTCCAGTTGTAGTTGGAGAATTTGGAAGTTGGTTCTTCGTATGAATGATTTATTGATATATATATATGAAATTATTTTGTGGTTTTCTCCCATTTGGGTTTCTACGTAAATATTGATGTAGTGTGTATTTGATGTGTTGTTGTTTATGATTATATGATAATGATATATGAATGCAATAATATATTATACATTGATGATAGACTGATGAACATTGTTGTTAAAGTGAAAGAATATATATTGTGGTTAAAAGTGGTATAAAGTGCTCATATTGATTCACCCTCCCCTCAATATTCCAACAATTGGTATCAGAGAAGGTTCCTTCAGGATATAGTTTAACCACTCAAAGGTATATCATGGAGAGAAATAGTATGTATAAAATTGGAATACCATAGTTTGGTGGACATAACTATGCATTCTCGAGAAGAAGGATGAAAACATATGTACAAGCACAAGGATTTGATGTTTGGAAATCAATAGTAGATGGATATAAAGAGTATTCCACTCCTTCAATAGATAACGATGGAGAGAAACTCGTTCAAAATAAATTGAGGGCCAAAAATGCTATCTTGAATGGTCTCGTTGATTTATTATATGTCAAGGTTATGAATTGTGATTATGCAAAGCAAATATGGGACATAATTTATAATGTTTATGAATGGGATTCCAAAGTCAAGGCGGCCAAGATTCAAACTTACATAGGTTAATTTGAATAACTGAAGATGAAGGAAGATGAAAATATTATATCTTATTTTTTACGAGTTGATGAAACCGTGAATACAATTAAAGGATTGTGAGAAGAAGTTGATGAATCTATAATTGGTAAAAAAGTATTGAGATCTCTTTCAGTGAGATTTGATCCTAAGATTTCATCACTAGAAGAAAGCGCATATCTGAGTATGGTAAGCATGGATGAGATGCATAAAATATTTATAGCTTATGAAATGAGAACAGTATAAGAAAATCTATCCATAGAAGAAGAAACTTCTAAAGCATCCAGAAGGACAAAGAAGAAGAAAAATCCTAGTCAAAACCAAATTGCAGCTGTAGAAATTATTTAGGTGAGGATGAAGAAATGGCCAACTTTGTAAGGAAGTTGAAGAAAGTAATCAAAAAGTAAAAAGGTATGCTTCCCTTAAAATGTTTTAATTGTGGTAAAATTGGTGAGTTTTCAAATAAGTGTCCTTATGATAAGAAGTCAGATAGTGATGAAGAGGAAGATCCCAAGAAAGAAAATAAATATCAAAAGAGAAATAGGAAAGATAAAACGAAAGTCTTCAAGAAAAATCTCAACTCAAGAGAAGACAATTTTTCATTTGATGAAGATGATTAAAGTGAAAGTGACTCGGAGAGAGTACTCTTTATGGCTATGAAAAATAAGAAAAACAACGAAGAAGGTGAAGTAGATCTTGAGGAAGAATTAACAATTTATTTAACTAAAATGAAGAAAGAAAGCAAGAAAAACAAATCATTCAAAGAAGAAAACATCCATTTGAAAATCGAACATGAAGAATGAAAGAGAAAGGAAGAAGTAATGCAGAATTAGATGATAAATAAAGAAAAATAGTGTAAGAAGATTGAAAAATAGATCATGACATTAATATTTAAGGTCAACAATCTCAACAATAAATTTAAGAGTTCTCAAGTGTTAGAAAAAATTCTCAATAGTCAAAGGCCATACAGTGACAAATATGAACTAGGATACAAGAATGTTCATTCTGAGGAAGGGTCAAGCTCCATGAGGAAAGAAACAAAACAAAGGAGTTGTGAAGAAGTTATCAAATGAAAGAATCATGGTCAACAAGAATCAGAAAGGAATGAAAAAACAATACCTTCTACATCTAGGGAGAAAAGAAGATTCAATCAATGTGAAATAAACAACCAAAGACAAGATCTTGATCAAGCAAGGAATAATTACAGAAGGACTACACCACAAGGAAGAACATTCACTATGAGGTATGTAAATTTATTTAATGGTCATTGTTTTAATTGTACTAGATTTGGACATAAGGTTGAAGATTGAAGGGATTTTGAAAGAAATGTTCAAAAAAGAAAAGCTTCTATGGCCCCACATGACATTGAATGTTACAGGTTACATGAATATGAACACGTAGCTCGTTATTGTAGAAGCGTTATAAATCCTCCCATGAAAGAAAATTTTGATGACAAATACAAGAAGGTTTGGAGAAGAAGTGAATAACGAGAAGAGCATGTAAATGAAGAATAGGTCCAATGAATCATGCTTACAGGATTTGCAGTAGCATAAGATCATGATGAATTTACAGGAAAAGAAGAAAGTGTCATAATTCAGGAAGAGGATTAAGAAGAAGATGTCAAAACTCAGGATGATGAAAGAAGTCAAAAAGAGAAAGAAAAAGAAGATGTCTCCATGGACGAAGAGGAATATTACTCCACATCAGAGAAGGTATTATTATGAGTCATTCATCTTGGAGAATCCTAGTAAATATGAAAATTGAACAGGGGGAGTCCATGCAATAGAAAATACATATTAGAGAACAATCTTTCAAGCAGTATGAAGTGTTTACAGAGATAGATTCAGAGTAGTCAAATAGAAGAATGTACAGAGTAATAGATTGATTAATTGAGAAGTAATGTCCTTACACAGTTTTGTTGAAACCTTTTTGTTCTTTCAGTTTTCCCTCCCTTGTTCTATTTTCCGACTTCTTTACACCCTTTCTTTACCCCCTTCTATAATTTCCCTTTTTCCCATTTCCTTTTATCCTTTCTTTTTCCCTTTCTTTGTTACTATACTTAGCCATTTTTAAATTCAAGGACCTTTGGATCCATGGACTATCGTCCTTACATTCTCATTCATTCACTTATGCATAATTCCGCCTCAACACTTAGATTCATCTTCAATTCATGGGTATGCATGTTTAAACATTTGTCTTCCCTTTTCCACAGCCTTCACATTTCACTTCAACTTCCACGTTCTACACTTCGACCATCACTTAAATTTTATTCTCATTGCGGATGTTGGGTTCCCAAATGTTCCATTATTTTGATGTTCATGAGTCTGATCGACTGCCCTTCTATATTGAGTTTCTTTGAATCACTTCTCCAACCGTGGGTTCAGGGGGTGTTAGGTTCACCAAAATTTCATATTGAACTCCTCTCATCTTCGTCACCAACATTACTTTTTTTTTCCCAATACGCATTAAGTGTTATTTAAATTCTAACAATTGTTTTGCAAACTTCGAAAAGGCCATTATTTATGGTGAAAGGATCAATAAATATTCATTAAATTTTCAATTAACCCTCATTTGTGAAGGGATTAAATTATCATTATCTCTTGAAATGGCTCATTTGTAACTATTATTCAATAGAGAAAACAATTATATCAACTTAATGGAAGCATCAACTCAACATCAATTTTGTGTGATACTTTGAATATATTTGGCCACGAAGATCAAACTTTCCAGTGGTCGAGAGCATACTATTATTATTCCTCCCCTCCTACTTAGAGAAATGGGAACGTGATTTGGACATTTGGGATTTCTCATGTTGGTTATGTTTGAGAGGTTTTCTACTGTAAATAAATTATTTCATGGTGTGTTGACAAATACATAATGAATCAAAGGGATATACAACTCCAAGGACATTATCCAATTTATATGTCACCTCAAGTATTTCGTAGAATGTTAAAGATTCGAGATCGCACTCTCACCTTCAAAGGGAATGATGGCAGAGATGTTTTGAAGAAAAATAATAATGGGATCGACCTCTTCCTAGAGTACTTGGAGAATCTTGTGTATATACTAGTAGACATAACCAAAATTGATGTTGACTCTTTGAAAAACACTTATCAAGAAATCTCATGGTTTTTAACCATAATAATAGGTCAAGAGAATATTACTTCCATATCTCAGATGATTTTATATATTTTGTATTTTACAGTCCAAGAGAAAGTTATTTTTGACTGGGGTAAGCTCATTTCCATCGAAATGTCTTCCCGGTTATTGCATTACAAAAAGGATAAGAAATTATTTATGGCTTCATATTTGATATTTTCATTCACACATTTTAACAGGTCAGTTTGAAATATGTTGAAAACATTAAAGGTTTTGACCCAAACAAACTCTTTGTTGAACATATGCAATTAGTGGGGTTTAGTGATTCTTTCATTGAAACTCTTTGGAGAAAAGAAGAAAAATTCAATAGCAAGAAAAATCCTATACATAATATTGTCGATTTGGAAACATTACTCAGCAACAACGACCTTTGTAAACAAGAAGGAAAAAATATCGATGAAAAGAGTGCTCAATCTCCAATTGTCACTCTGAAGAATACTACATTCAGGAGCAGTTCTCTCGTGACCCACCTAGTTAGGAAGTTTGTCAACAATATCTCTAGTGGAGGAGGAGATAAGGATCCTCCCTATGGAAAAATTGAAAGTTCCCACAAACTTCTTATAAGAAAGAAAAGAAAAACCCCATTGCAAAAGGAAGAGAACAATCTCTTAGAAAATGATATTCAAAGCTTCTCTTTGCTAGATATGGAATTGGAAGTAGACATTGAAAATATATTTCCTGGAATAGAACAACATGAGCATGTTGTTCAGAAAAATTCTACATTTAAAGTTGTTGGGAATGAAAGTTTTAGTGAAGAAGAATCCTTTACTATTTAGAGTGTTTTTTTTGATAAAAATTCTAGAAAGCTAATTTTGCAAAGAAATAATCAAAGAAATAAGAAAGGAAAATACCGCTCATAAGTTGACCTCAAGTATATGCGACCATCCCAAATTTTCAAAATTCGTAAGGCAACTAGGGATGTGCTTGATGATTCTATTGATGATTTGGAAGCTGAGAATGGTAGGTTAAAGGAAAAGATCAAAGAATTGGAAAATGCCTTGATGCCTCTTCCCATTTTAGCTATCCCTCTAACAATGATAAATCCAACCACATCATGTATCAAATTCAAAGGATCATCAAGTTTTCTTATGGTTGTTTGAAATTATGTAGAGAGAAATATTAAAAAGAGAATGTCACTCGTAATGGAATCCTGGGAAGTTTATAATTTTTTTATTTTTTTTTGTTTCGAGAGAGCATGTGTTCCATGAATATCTTCAAGATTATTTTAAAAATGAAGAAGGGTTTTATATAGATGTTTTCTTTACATTTGGGATAAAAGGTTCAAATATGACAGAGGTGAAGAGGAGAGAAGAATATATTCCTTCTCCCAATCGAATCAAACATTCGAATGCCTGTTGGATAGAAAATATTAAAAATATAAGAAATATTGCTTGAATGTGCAGTGACGTCATAACAAAGAGAGAAGAATTATTCATAAGTCTTACATAAATAGAATTAGCAGGTAGCACTGGTCAAGTTCAATATCCAAATTAATATTTAATTCAATGTTTATGACAAAGAAACATTTTTATGAACACATGGAAATACTAAAGGGATTATTAGACAAAACATTCAATGGTATAATTGAGTATGGTGAAAAAGAAATCGACAATTCGCTTATTGGTTACTCTATAAAAAATCAAGATATTGAAGAATCAATCCATGGTATTTCTCATGACCTAAGAGATTTATAAGGGGAATTATTTGATATCAAAATTAGACATGAGATAAATGTTGCACCCAGGAAAAATTACATTGAATATTGGTTTAAAACAGAAATTTATAATTTAACTAAAGAAGGCCAAGAAACAACAATTGGGACAGTTCTAGAAACCATCAGCGAGGAAGATAAAAGGACAATAGAAAGAAAATGAAAATGAAAGATACCATCATAGTAAGTCCATGTTGGTGACATTATGTTTTCCTTATCATCTTCCATCCTTTTATTATTCTTCTTTGAATAGAAAGGTTTAACTGAAATCTAATAATTTTATCTTTGTCTTCTTTTCAGATCTTGTTGCTCTACGTCCACCCACCTTCTTCCTTCTACAATTTATTTCCTATTTATATTTAATTTTATGGTTCGTGGGATCCTTAATCCCATTCCTCTATACAAACACCTTTTTAAATTTCAAAGAACTGTAACCAACTTTATTATTTTTGAGAAATCCCAAGAGAACTATGTCGGGATCAATTTTGATAGTGTTTTATAAATCTGAGTTTTGAGTATAAAATATTTGAATATGGTCTATCATATTCTTCTTTTGAGCTATACATGTGTTTACTCTATCAACGCTATCTTATGTGTATTGACCATCTTATTTTATTTTTATGTGTGATCAGATATCTTTATTTTCACTATGATGGATGTGAGGAAATTATGTTTATTTTCTGCAATGTGTGATGCATGAGGTTCCTGGTCATTTCTCAGGAATTATATTAAAATGAATATTTTATTTTTCTACATTTCTAGATCTAAAGTTATTAAAGAATACCATAATCCAAAGAGGAGTACCACCTTTATAAAAATGGAGGAGGATTCATATCCTCATGAGGTTGTAATTTAGTTCATGACATATTCAAGCATCAACATTTATGGAGACTCCACTGGGGAACTCAACTAAAATATTTGAATCTGATTTAGCACCCTTGAAATACATGAATGTTCCTTAGGCTAATCAGCCCCAGTTAGAAATTGGATTAAATAATCAACAACGTGTTATGAATTAGCTATACAATCTTGCAATAACAACAACCGGAACCAAAGAAGAATTGGAAAGCTCTTGGAAAACACTAGTTCAAGAAGAATAAAGAGAAATACTTTGAAGACAAAGGAGATATGAAAGACGAGATCGAAGAAACTAAAGACGAGATCGAAGAGAACAAGAACAAGGATGGAATTGAAGCTGGATAAATACAAAGAACCAATCACTAGAGGAAAATTTAATAAGTTACATACTTCAAAAAGTGAAGAACTTATTCTTGAGGAAAAGGAGAATCTTATGGAAATGGCATAAAGAAATGAAGAAGGGCGTGAAGAACCGCATGAAGAAAGACATGAAGAATCACATGAAGAAATATGGGAGGAAATAAGATGTGAATAAAGGAGAAATGAAGGAATGAGAAGATTCAGAAACCCGAGAAGAATAAGAGATTCTCCTCTTGACCTGCAAGGAGAACAACACGAGTTCTCAATCCTTCCCAAAGATACTCTTAAGGAATTTTATGAATATGGAACAATTGATGCTAAAATACATGGTGATTTGTTCCTGAATGTTTGTGACTTTCATCTTGTGGAACATGACTATGTAATGGTAAGGTTGTTTCTCCAAACCTTATCAGGCAAGGACTATGATGGTATACAACATTTCCCACCAGATCATTGGTTCATTCAATGATCTCAAAAACATGTTCCTAACTATGTTTTATCCCCCAGTTGCGTATCATACTCTTCTCACTAATTTCACTTATATTTTCTTAAAGAATAATGAGAGAATAAAAGATTTAAATATCAGGTTCAATAAAACCATGAACAAGATCCCTGAAGATAAAACACCAAATGACCGAGTGATTCTTAGTTGTTATAAAAATTCCATGCCACCAAATATAAAATTTTCTATCAGAGCATCCCAAATGGATACCTTATAGGAAACAATGACTAAGGCCACAAAATGGAGGAAATCATGATTGAAACGGGTGATGAACTTGATATCATCCTTGAAAAAGTACAGGGGCATATGGGTAGTTTGAATATTGATGATCAAGGAGCCTCTAGTTCGAGAAGAAATGAAGAGAAAAAGACACGACCAAGTGAAAATCAAACCACTGGTGGAGGTTTTTTCAAGGGAACCATACCAAATGTAAATATAGACCATGTTTCAGCCCAAGAAACTAAGAAAAGTATTGAAATTGCACAAATGAATAGAATAATCAAGAAAATGAAAAATAAAATAACCATATTAATAAGGAATGATAATTATGTACCCAATCTTAGAATGTCATTCCAAGAACAAAGAAGGAACCCTTCTCAAGATAAGAGAGTGAGGTTTGAAAATGTTGATAATCAAAAAACATAAAGGGTCCCCAAACAACAAGTTGGGAATGCAGTGGTTATTGATGAGCCATATAATGAACAGATAGAGGAACAAGAAAATGATTATTTACCAGAGGAAATTTTTTAACCTATATAGACAGATGGATGTGAAATGTCGATGTATATATTTGAATAAGGTGACAATTATCCTGACTTGCAAGAGAATGTTTCCCAAAAATGGGAATTTCTAAATAAATCCAAAAGTAATGATGATTCTAAAAAAGACAAACAAAAAAATAAAGGAAAAGATAAAGAAAATGGGAATGAGAAAGATACCAATAAAAATATGACGAATAAAATTGAAGGTAAAAGGAAACATCAAGTATTTATCCCTCCTCAAATGAAATATAACATTGTATATGATCTGAGTAAGCTGAGGATTACTCTACCTTTCATAGAAGTGGTGAAGATTCCCCAACAAAGGGAAAATATTTTGAAATTGTTGGATGAGCCAGCTAGAAGAATGGAAGTCATTGTTGCAATCTCAAATAAAATTCAAAACAAATCATCACTCAAGTTGAGAGGCAAAGTCCCACCCTTCCATATTTCAATTAAGAACCATGGTGTTGCACTCCATAACTGTCTAGTTGATACTGACGCGACAAATAATATCACTCCATTGGAAGTAATGGTGGCACTAGGTATGAGTTGCACTAGATATTATGAAACAGGAGAATGCATTTATGTGATTGATTCTATGAAGGCACCATCTTCTGGAGAAATTAAATATTTTTATGCTTGGATTAATGCTACTCCTCATATCATTATAGTTTTCAATATTGTAGTGGTGGACCTTCCTCTTGCATATGGATTTGTCCTCGGAAGAGAATGGTCATCCATGATTAGAGGATATATAATGAATTATGGAAGTTGCATGATGTTTCTAGATAAATATGGATCAATGATCAAGGTTCCTCGTGAAACCAAGAGGCCATTTTCTTTCAAAAATAAGGATAACGAGCTACAGGAAGATTATATAGACACTGGTATAAAAAATTATGCTATCTTGGACATGGAAAAAAATGAGGACATGGAAAATAAAGAGAATCATTTTATGGAATACCAGAGGAGGTTATTTGATGGAGCTTCTTCAAGTTCAAGAAGTGGAGTTGGAATTGTCCTTAAAGGTCCAGAAAAAATTGTGCACCCACATGCTATCATACTTGAATTTGCATGCATGAATAATGAGGTGTAATATGAGGCTTTGATTCAAGGAATGACACTTTCACAAGAAATAAAGATAGAACATTTGATTGTGACTAACAAATCTGATTTGATGATAAATCAAGTTACTCAAAAATATAATATTAAGAAGGAAAAGCTTAAACTATATTGCAAAAGAGTAAATAAATTGATGTAGTCATTTTATTCTATTAATATTTATTTCATTCCAAGTGACACAAATCAGAAACTAGATTCATTAACATTGGTGGCTTCATTATCAAACCAATATGATTTCCAGAGTGAAACATATTTTCAAGTAAAAATAGTATTATGATCCTCTATACCTGACAATCTGGAATATTTGCAAGTATTTGAGAATGATGAAGATATAGAATTTTTTTTAGTAAATGATAATGAAGATGAAGATAATGATATTATTATCGTCCCAAAGAATTGTGTTTAGTTTGAATCTCTTTTCACAAGAGATGATCATGCTAAAAATATTCTAGAAGAAGTATCCGTCCAAAAATTTCAAGAAACAAGAAAATTCAATATTGGGACTGATAGTTCCCCAAAGTACATCAACTTGGGATTTGATTTCACGGTTCATGAATTTTATCAATATGTCGCACTCTTTAAAGAATATATATATGTTTTTCCATGGAGTTATGATGATTTAAAGGAATATGATAAAACAATATTTCAGCACATCATCGCATTAAGAGAAGGAGCAAAGCCTATCAAGCAGAAGATAAGGGTGATGAAACCCAAATTGAAACCCTTGGTAAAGGTTGAGTTGGAAAATTTGAACAAAGAGGGAATAATATATCCCATCAGACATTATGACTGGATTTCAAATCCGATGGTCATGAGAAAGAAGACATGGGATATTCAAATGTGTGTATATTTCATGAATCTTAATAAATCAAGTGTAAAGGATAATTATCCTTTTCCTAACATGGAGTTACTTCTCCAACAGGTCACTAGATCAACTTGGATGTGCATGTTAGATGGTTTTTCTGGGTATAATCAAGTCTTGGTTGCAGAGGAATACAGAGAGAAGACAACCTTCATAACACCTTGGGATACATATGCATATGCTTGGATTCCCTTTTGTATAAAGAATGTTGGGGTTATGTTCCAAAGGGATATGGATAATTTCTTTGAGGGTTTGATAGGGAAATTCATGGTGGACTACCATGATGATTTGATAGTCCATTCAAAGACAATAAATGAGCATATTAATCATGTAATGAAAGTCTTTGAAAGATGCCGATTATATGGAGTTTCTTTGAATCCAAAGAAATGCTTATTCACTCTGACTGAAGGTAAATTTTTGGGTCATATTGTGTGCAAATAAGGAATCTATATTGTCCCAGAAAGGGTAAAAGCTATAAATGAACTCAACCATCCATCACCTAAGAAAGGGGTCCAGTCATTTTTTTGTAAAATAAACTTTGTATGGAGATTTGTTTCTGATTATGTAATTATTGTGAAGTCGATCAACTCAATACTGAAAAAGGACCAATGGTTTGAATGGAATTTGGATAAACAAGAATATTTTAGTAACATCAAAAAGGAAATTACCATAACTCTAATCCTCATTAATCCATACTTCCATAGAGACTTCATCATTTATTCATTTGCAGCAAAAATTGTTGTAGCATTTGTTCTTACTCAAAGAAATGCCAAGGGTGAAGAACTGTCGATCAATTTCATGAGAAAGACTCTTCATGATTATGAATTATGAAATTTTGAATTGGAGAAACAAGACATGTCTCATGTAATGGAAGTAGCACACTTTCATACCTATATATTCAATTCTCATGTCATTGCATATGTTCCATCATATCATGTTAAGATGCTTCTAAACCAACAATTGAGAGAAGGGAAATGGGAAAAGTTTCTTGCGAATATTCAAGAACATGACATTGAAATTAATCCTTTAAAGGTAGTCAAAGGAAAAGGGTTTTGCAAGCTCATTGTGAACAATGATTCTTTGGATGGATTAATTTCAATTTCAATTGGAGAATCTATGATTGTTTCTAAATGGTATAAATATATTGTAGTTTACTTAAGGTCTAGGCAATTCCCAGTCACCATGAACTGAAAGGAATGAAGAGCAATGAAAATGAAATCAAATTAGTGTGTATTGATTGTCAATGTCTTATTTAGAAGGAATTATGATGGTATGTTGTTGAGGTGTGTTGATGAAAAGAGAGCTTGAGAATTAATGCAAGAATTTCATGGAGGTATATGTGGTGGACATTTTGTACCCACTACTACAATGCATGAAATAACAAGAGATGGATTTTATTGGCTATCTGGTTTTAGAGATTGGTATGCTACTATAATAAAATGTGTCTCTTGTCAACAATTTTTAGGGAATATGAAAAGATATGAAATGTCATTACAACGCATATATGTAGAAAAACCATTCGCCCAATGGGGACTGGACATCATTGGACCAATAAATCAAAATTCAAGTAAAGGGAACATATACATCCTCACTGCTACATATTATTTTACGAAGTGCCAAAAATCAATAGAATTAAAAAGGGATGACTCTGAAGAATTGATTAAGTTTCTCAAAGATAATATATTTTCAAGATTTGGTGTTCCAGAAAAGTTCATTTCCAGCAATAGTTCAATTTTCATTGGGTCAATATTTGTAAAATTTTGTGGAGAATATGGCATAGTCATGGGACAATCATCAAATTATTATTCACAAGGGAATGCTCTTGCAGAATCCACCAATAAGATACGCATTCATATTTTAAAGAAAACCATTGATCATAATCAAAAGAATTGGAATTTGAAATTTATGTATGCTCTATAGGTGAGCATAATGAATCTGAAATATAGTACCGATATATCTCCATATATGTTGGTTTATGCGAAGGATGAAACAATTCCAATCAACCTCGAATTAAATGCCTTGACTTATGTAGTTAATACAAAAGATTCAAAAGATACTAATCCTATGCAAAAGAGATTGATTCAACTATTAAAATTGGAAGAATAACGAAGTGAATATTTGAATATAACTTCTAAGAGACAAAAAGATGTCAAAAAATATTTTGATCAGAGCACGACAATAAAGAATTTTAAAAACGGTGAACTTGTGTTACTCTGGAAAAAAGATAAGGAGAAACCATCAATGCACACAAAGTTTGAAGCACTCTCGATTGGACCATACATCATTAAAAATATCATGGGTTTTAATTAATATATGTTCAATGACATGAAGGGGAAAATGTTAATGTTTCGTGTTAATGGATGAAATTTCAAAAGTTTTTTTGCCTGAAATTTTCTCTTCTCCTTGTACATAGTTTTCAATTTATTTTGTACATCCTTACTATTCAACTCCATATCCAAGAGGATATAAACATATTATCATAAAGATTTTTGATTCTTCACAACCCACGGGGGGTTATCATCCCACATTTGGGGCCAGTTGTTGAAACCTTTTCATTCTTTCATTTTTCCCAGCCCTTGTTCTATTTTCCAACTTATTTACACCTTTTCTTTCCCCCTTATATACTTTTCATTTTTCCCATTTCCTTTTATCCCTTCTTTTTCCATTTCTTTCACACTTACAATCTCGTTCACTCACTTATGTGTAAGTCTGCCTCATCACTTAGATTTTTCTTCAATTCATGGGTATGCAAGTTCAAACATTTGCCTTCCCTTTTTGCATCCTTCACATTGCATTTCAACTTCCACGTTCTACACTTTGACCATCACTTAACATTTATTCTCATTGCGTATGTCAAGTTCCCAAATTTTCCATTCTTCTTATTCTCGCAAGTTTGACCGACCGTGTTAAGCCCTAATGTTGGTTCATTACCCCTTAATTGGGGCATATTACATTC
>ML814544.1:34291-51474 GCA_009831015.1 Picea engelmannii | reverse complement strand
ATGCATGCACCATGATATCCAACAATACCATATGCTTCCAATAATACATCATAAGATATATCAATGAAACTTCAATTATGTACCAACCATGTACCCCAACAGATTATTTTACATAATCCAATAGATGAGCATTTGATCAACATAAATCCATACTCATGGGTTAGTGCCATGCACCCAAGATTTATTTTATATCACAACCTTGCGTGATCTAACTTAGAACCCTGAAAACCTACAACAAATAGTGTCAGAATCTACAATAAACAATGTCAGAACCTACAACACAGAGTTATACCATCACATCAAGTTGCAACCCATGTGGATTGCCTTTTTCCCAAGGCTTTACAACTTATACGTGACCTTCTACACAACAGAGCATGTTTGTACGCAAACTAAGTAAGGTCAGTCGGTGTATGTATGTGACTATCACCACTGTCACCCGTGTATGCCTCAATAAATGACTTACTTAAGCTTCCTTTCTATCTTTCATCCTGTTCTGGCTTCTCTGTCTTCTTCACCCACTTCTGTAGAGGACCTTTCTCCTCAAAACTTGAACTCTGAGCATCCATCTTTTCAAAGATGTCTCCCTTTCTCACTTCATTCCTTATTCTAGCCATGCTATGTGAAGTCCTCATCATGGACATTCTTCTTATGTTCCAACACTCTTGGGATTTGTCGCCAAATCCACTACAACTATAGCATCTCATGGAGTTATAGTGAACAACAATGTGTCCTACTTGATCACATCTCCGACACATTGTGGTATGGAATCTTCCATTGTATCTCCTTTCATAAGATCTACATTCAAAATCTTTGTGATCATATGCATTACATGAATAACAATACCCTTGAAAATACTTTCATACCTTTGCTTGGGTGTCCCAAGAATAGCTTCTTGATGTCTTTCTTGCTTTGTTCTTTTGAAATTTTCCTTGCCTTGTATAGATGGTTGCTTTGCAACATTGTATTCATTCTTTGATAGACTTACCTCATGCTTCTTTGAGGTGCTTTCTTCAACATGTGTATCTTCTCCTTTGTATCCAAGACCTGATTTATCACATGATGATCTTTGACTTTCCAAGATCTCATCCCAAATTTGTGAGCTATTCAAGAATTTGATTGACTTTTCAACCTTCTTTCAAAGGACAACAATTTCATCTTCTAACTTACAACATGACTCTTCCTTTTCATGTATTTAAGTCTTCAATAGTTCCTCTATTCTTTTGGATTCTTCAATTTGGGTTTTGATGTGGACAATGGTTTCAAAACGTTTGCTAATCTCATCATCTATATTCATGTTTTCTTTTCCATTCTTTAGTCTTGTGATTTCTTCTTCCTTTTTGTTGCTCTCTTCTTGTTCCTTGATCATTTCTTTTAACTTCAATATGTGCCTTTTAATCCTCCTAAGAACTTCTTAGTGTTATCCAAAAGATAGTTATAGTGTGTATAAAAATGATCACTTCTATATCTATATAAAACTTCTTCAATTTCCTTTTGAAGTTTTAATAGATTTTCTTCTATTCTTTTCATGGGATAATTACCATCAAACTTTACACAAACTATTTCTATATCTTCTTCTTCACTTGTAGAGAAAAATTCATCATCATCATCATTGCAATCAAGTGATTTTAAAGGTTCTTTACCTTTATTTGAAGTATCTTCACTATCTTCCTTTTTTCCAACATCAACACATAATTCTTTGTCTTCATCTTCAAGATCTTCCTTTCTGCTATCATTACTTGATTCTTTATCTTCACTTGAAATGTTTTCAAAATCACATTTAGAAATAATGCATTCAAGAGTTTTTGATGATTCTTTACCTTTGATAATCTTGATGGAGTAGTCTTCAATGTCTTCCTTCTCCTTCTTACTTTGATATGTCTCCTCTAGCTTTAGCCATAGATACTTGGCGGAAGTGCATTGTCCCATGCTCTCTTTGATGGGGCACACGAGTCCACTAATAATAGTCTTGAGAGACAATGCATCATTCTTATTTCCTTCCCTTTAAGTTGCAAACTTTGACTTGTTCTTCAATGGAACTGATTCACCAATGGTTTCCTTCCAAATAGCTACTCCCATTGTCTTAAAATACACTCTCATCTTTATTCTCCAAGTAGAATTGTTTTCCTCATCAAGGATTGGAGCTTCATCAACCATTTCTGTGTCTATGGATCTCCTTCAAGCTTGTTAAGGCTTGTAGTGAAGGCCCGCTCTGATACCAATTGTTGAACACACCTACCACACTTAGAGTGGGAGGGGGCTGAATGAGTGTGGGGCTCTTTTTCCCAAAACTTCCCTCTTACATAAAACCTCTTAGTTAACATTCAACATTTATTCATTACCCATTGTTGTCATTTACCACTAGTTAGATGAGAACATATATCAACAATATATCATCAACAAGTCATCACCACAAGGAACAAAAAGAACACAAGATGTATGTACAATTTTTCTTTTTATTATGGACAACAATCTGGGGTTTATCAGTAACAACTGAATAGAGTACAACTTTACAAGAGAACCATGTCTATAATTCAAGACTTATCTTACACCCTCAGCACGAACTAAGATGAGGCAACAATCCTCAACAGATATTAATCTATCAATAGGTACGCGACCTGTCAATAGTGCAGCTAGCATGTGCACACGCCTTGGCTCACTACAGCCCACGTATGCACATGACCAGTGTATACAACATACTGCGTATACCTTATGAGTAGCTAGGTTTTATCCTTCAAGATCAACTCAAATCATCTGCATTCAATATATCATTCTCTTATGTCTCTGACTGTCCAATCTGACCATCAACCAAGACATCTAAGCTTTCCAATAGCATGCTCATGCTCCACAACAAATCAATATGAATGCTATATCAATCATGTAGAAAAAACTAGTATACCATAGAAATCATGTCACCACTTAATCACAAGAGTATTAATCACTCCATAAACCAAATCAACCAAATTGAACAACATCATAGAAGCCATACCAAGAATTCCCTAAGCATTGACAACACATCAACCAATAGTATCCATCAAGACATTAATGTAACCATAGTAGTGTCTCAGTGATATATCTGAGCCCATAAAATGCAGATCTGCAACATGCCTCATCATCCAAGAGCTTGGCACCAGCTTAAACACAAATCTCCATGATTTTATTCACCATACCCTCCATGTCTTCATATATCCCACGTACATACTCACCCTATACACATCCAACCCACGTATACCTCAATGTATACGCACCCTATACACATACAACCCGCGTATGCATCAGAAACTAGGGTTTATGAAGTTCTCATAATTTTTCTGTCAAGATCTACGACATTGCCGAAACTTTGATGCATCCATGAGATCCTCCTCTCGCTCTCTTCTTAGGAATAGATCTTCAATCATACTCAAGAGATCCACACCAATAAGAATATCTCCATCAATACTTCAAAATATATTCTCACAAGAAGCTCTCCATTGATCCAGAAAAAGGATGATCTACAAGAGACCATAGCTATCTTATTTATTGATGTAGGAGCATCTCAAGTGAGCCAGCGCGAAGTCCAGAGACAGCAGGAAAAGTGCCCAGCACAAATTTTGAAAATGTCCTAAAATATTAATGAATCCATTAAGAAGGAGTGCCCTTGTATAATGTAAACAGACCTTGAGCGATCCGCTCTCATCCTTAGTAGGTAGAAGGCATTTATAATAGTTAATGCAGGTAGATAGAATTTAATGTTAGATTAGACATTTTTAGAGAACAAGAGGGAAACGGGATATAGACACCCTCATTGTGTATTGTAACATTAGCGTGAAGAGAAGAGCGTGGAGATTATGCCAAATTGAGATCATAGAAGAGAAGCAAAGAGCTATAGTGAGAAGTCCATGTACAAAAGTTATGGATTAATACAAAGAAGGTTTTGATTCAAACTCATGGTGTTCAAATATTCTCTGTGTATGCATCTTTGAATGTTATGCTCATGAATTTTTTACTCTTTTTGTCATGCAATATCTTTTATGCTATGTATGAAGGATTTCTTGTTGAATGTCTGAAATCTGAGAGAGAGAGAGTAAGGGGAATGAATTTCAATTGTTTCTCTATCTGAGCAAGAGTTCCTGCAAGGAGTGTAGTTGAATTGTCCACAAGGAGTGCGTTGACAAAGGGTTCAGAGGGTTGTCTATGAAATCTCAGACTATATATATTTTGTTCTCATTCCCATAGAAGTGTAGTTAGGCACGGGAGCCATGCAAGGAGTGCATAGGCCGAGTAAAGTCTCAGACTTGAAAACCTGACCAAAGTATTAAGAGACTGTTGTTGCAAGTGTGCACAGAGTCGAAAAGGGAGTTCAACACTTGAAGTGTTTGAAGGTTGCCGCAAGGAGTGCAAGCAGGGGTTTTCTGAAAGGCTCAGAGTTGGAGAAATCCCAGAAGGAATTGGACCTTTGAAGGGGTTGAAGGAAGGCAAGAGGCCAAGGTACCTTGAAAATCGGAGGAAGGCGTAGTGATGTCGGACCACAGGAGGACGAGTTTCGCGGAGAGAGACACTTTGCTTAGTTCGTGTAGAAGTTCTCAAGGGAAGGACGGACGGTTGGAATTTTGTATGGGGAATTCGTGAAGTACCATGAGCCATCAGATCTCACGGAGGAGCAGGGGAGATATGACGAGTAGTCCAAAAGGTTCTAAGATCAAGAGAAGTAGAGCTGTAGATCCAAGCCACAAGGGTTGTTGGATTTACATATGAATTTCTATTTTCGGGGTTTCGTAGGTTGAAGTCCCATAAACTTTGCAACGGGACTCTCAAAATCACGAAACGCGAAGTCCTGAAGGAACGAGAAGATTGTGTGGGCCACAGAATCGGGAGGTGGACAAGTGGCACACTATCGACATGGAGTCAAACTCCGTTGACTATTTCGGGTTTTCGTGGGATAAAGACCCGACTTCCTTGCATAAGGATTCATGATATCGTGAAGTCTGAAGTCCCGATAGGGTAAAAGGGCACTAAAAAGTCAACCTTGTGAGCGCATCAAAATTTCATAAAATCAGGTTTCAAGAATCGCGGGAAAAAGTTGCTTGACATCGCGACCACCAAAATCGTGATAAGGATAAATATGAAAGAGGAAGAGGAAAGTTCAGCGTTGACTACTTTCAGGTTTTCAAAGATTAAGAAACAAGACATTTTACCACTGGATTCGTGAAAGTGCGAAGTCCGATCTCCCGAAACACAAGGGGGAATTTCTCAAAGTTAGTTGTGGGTGCAGATTTCCCAAAAGGGAAATAGAAGAGCCATTGCCAAGAGATCTTTGGGCCAAGGAGAGGAGAACGATCCTATGTACGTAGACCTTCTGACCCGTGGGTTGAGGAGGGACACCCAATCCACCAGAGGAGAGGGAAATGTCGAGAAGAAGAGGTAGGTAGATGACTCATCCAACCATGGAAAGAGAGATGCATGATTTACGTGCTAGACTTGAAGACATGGAGATAGCACAGAGATGCACAGTCAGTGCTGGGGATCTTAGTGATTCCGAGAGTGAAATTGAGGTTGAACAAGAAGAAGAAGTTGCATCCAAAGATGCAACAAATGAATGTTTGATCAGAGCTATTGCAAGAATGGGTGCAAGAGAGAAAATGGACATTCTAGTTTATGAGGGAAATCTGGATGCAAAGGAGCTTCTAGACTGGATTAGAGCTCTGGACACATACTTTGACTATGAAGATGTCGAAGAGGACAAGAAAGTCAAGCATGTTGTCACAAGATTGAAGGGACATGCAACATTGTGGTGGGCTAAACTACAAGCTGATAGACGCTGCAATGGAAAGAAGAAGATCAAGAGTTGGGATAGAATGATCACAAAGATGAAGTCAAAATTCATCTCCAAAGATTATCAAATTACTCTGTTCAGGGGAATGCAAAACTTGAGACAGAAGCTGATGACAGTGAAAGAATATACTAAATAATTCTACAGGCTGAACATCAGGGCAGGTCATCGGGAGAGCGATGATGAAAAAGTTGCCAGATACCTGAATGGCCTGAGATATGAAATTCAGGATTAGATGAGCATGGTAACCATCTAAATGGTAGAATATGCTTATCAAATGGCTCTAAAAGCTGAAGAGAAGCTGAGCCGAAAGCAGGGTCAAAAAGCCGAGGCAGAAGTCAGCCCAAAGGCAAATTAGTTGCCCAGGATAAATATCAGAAGCCCAAGGAGGACTGGAAGAAAACTCAGACTCGAACTGAGAGAGGTGGAAGCTCATAGCGAGGGAAATATTCTGAACAGAGAGGGTATCATACTGAGGAGAGAGGAAATTATGCTGATAATAGTATCTTTCCTCGTACCAGTGGTAGAGGAAGAGGAAGAGGTGGAGTAATAACATGCTTCACATGTGGAAATAATGGGCATAAGTCTTACGAGTGTCCAGATAAAAATAAAGAGAGTGGTGAAACTCACATTTCCGAAGCATAGAGGCAGGGTGTTGAGGCAGAAGATGTTGAAGGCGAAAGATCATTGATGATGCGAAAAGCTCTTTTGACACCAAAGAAGGAGGTGGAGAGTTCAATCCAAAGAAACAGACTTTTCCAAACTGCTTGCAAAACCAAGGATAGGGTATGCAAGGTCATTGTGGATAGTGGTAGTACGGATAATCTCATTTCTACAGAGATGGTAGAAAAGCTGGAGCTGGAGACGATTGATCATCCAAGCCCATACAGAGTTTTGTGGCTACAAAAAGGACATCAGGTAACTGTCACTAAACAATGTTTAGTTGAATTTAAGATAGGAGGATATAATGATAAGATACTCTGTGATGTCATTTCTATGGATGTTTGTCATCTATTTCTAGGTAGACCGTGGCAATATGACAGGAATGTGATTCCGGATGGGAGAATGAACACATACACCCTAGAGAAGAATGTGAGAACTCACATGTTGCTTCCAATTAAGGATAAGGAGGTGAAACTGGAAGTAAGTAGAACCATAATTCTCATGAGTGGGAAGGAACTTCTTACAGAGGTTAAGAAAAAAGAGTATCCATAGTTCATTGTGGTCAAGAAACTGAAGATTGTTTTGACCAGCACAAGGGTAGATGATTTACTAGAAGAGATTCAGGAACTACTGGAAGAGTTCACTAACATAGTAGTGGACGAACTACCTCATTCGTTGCCACCGATTAGAAGTGTGAGTCATCATATTGATCTCATATCAGAAGCCAGTTTGCCAAACAAAGTCACGTACAGATTGACGCCGCAGGAGAATGAAAAGGTCAAAAGACAAGTCCAGGATTTGTTGGACAAGGGTTTGGTTAGGGAAAGCTTGAGTATGTGTCTTGTTCCGACAGTACTCAGTCTGAAGAAAGAGGAAGGCTGGAGGATGTGTACTGACTCTAGGGTGATTAACAAGATAACCATAAGGTACAAATTCCCATTGCTAAGGATGGATGATCTGATGGATTGCTTGAGTGGAGAAAAATTATTTTCGAAGATTGATCTGAAAAGCGGTCATCATCAAATCTGCATGAGAGAAGGTGATGAATGGAAGACATCATTCAAAACAAACAAAGGGTTGCATGAATGGCTTGTTATTCCATTTGTCTTAACAAACGCATCGAGTACCTTCATGAGGTTGATGAACGAAGTCCTGAGGGAGTTCATCGAAAAATTTGTTATCGTATATTTAGACGACATATTGATTTTTAGTAAAATAGTGGCAGAGCATCTGAAACATTTGACTACAGTGATGTAGAGGTTACATCAGGAGAGGTTGTTGATAAACATGAAGAAATCCTCATTCATGAAGACAGAGCTCATTTACTTGGGTTTTTTTTATTTCTGCAGATGAGTTGAGGATGGATCCAGATAAGGTGGAGGTAATCAAGAATTGGCCATCACCGAAGAATACCTTTGAGGTGAGAAGTTTTCATGGAGTGGCTAGTTTCTACTGAAAATTCATTAGGAATTTGAGTGGAATTAGTGCACCGATGATGGATACAGTGAAGAAAAGACACAAGTCTTTTCGCTGGATAGAAGAAGCTGAGAAGAGTTTTAATCTATTGAAGAGGAAGATCACGGAACAACCAATTTTGGTGTTGCCGGATTTCCAAAAGACATTTCAAGTGAAATGTGATGCAAGCAGATTTGCAATAGGGGCAGTCTTAAGTCAAGAAGATAGGCGGATAGCATACTTTAGTGAGAAGCTGAATGAAGAAAAAGAGAAATACTGCACATATGACAAGGAGTTCTATGTTATCATACAGGCATTGAAAAAATGGAGACATTAGTTAATCCTGAAGGAGTTTGTCTTATACAGTGACAATCATGCACTGCAATTTGTGACTCAACAGGAAAAGTTGAATCAGAGACATGTTAAATGGGTTGAATATATGTAGAATTTTACTTTTGTGATTAAACATATTTCTAGTACTACTAACAAAGTTGTTGATGCTTTGAGCAGGAAGTGTTTGCTATTTCAGGAGTTCAAAGTCAAAACATTGGGTTTTGATGATCTCAGGGACATGTACAGAAATGATCCAGATTTTAAAGGGGTGTATGAAGCAGCTGAGAATCCAATTCTCAGGGATATAAGTCAATGGGTAGATCATATGATATAGGAAGGGTTACTGTTTAAAGGTAATCAACTGTGTATTCTGAAATGCTCCATGAGGGAGAATTTGTTTAAAGAGAAACACAGTCGAGGATTAACAGGACACTTTGGTCATGACGAGACGCTCGCAAAATTGAATGAATCATATTTTTGTCAAAGAATGCGAGAAGACGTCAAGATATTCGTGGACAGATGCAAAATTTTCCATCATTCAAAGGGAAGGAAGTAGAATGCCGGATTTTATCAACCATTGCCCATACCTGAAAAGCCGTGGGATGTAATCAACATGGATTTCATATTGGGGATGTCAAGAACACAAAGAGGTTTTGACTCAATCTTTGTGGTGGTGGATATATTTTCCAAGATGGAACACTTCATTCCGTGTCAGAAGACCAGTGACACAACTCACATTGCAAATATTTTTTTCAAAGAAGTCATTCGACTTCACATCTTGCCAAGAAGCATAGTTTTGGATCGAGACACTAAGTTCATAGGAAACTTTTGGAGGACCTTATGGAAGAAGTTGGGGACTAACTTGTCATTTAGTTTGGTTTATCATCCTCAAACAGATGGACAGACAGAAGTGGTGAACAGAATTCTGGGAGACTTGTTGAGAAGCCTGGTGACAGAACACCACAGCTAGTGGGACAACATATTACCACAGGCAGAATTTTATTATAACAACTTAGTTAATAGAAGCACAGGGAAGAGTCTGTTTCAGATTGTCTATGGCATACAACCGAGAGGAATTTCTGAGTTAAGGGATTCAGAACATAATGCGATTAGGAGTGCTAGTGTAGAAGATTTCACAGAGGTGATGAAGGAACTTCACAGCTAGGTGAAGGAACGGTTGTAGAGTTTGAGCCAGGAATATAAGCGCAGAGTAGATCAACATAGGAGACAACTTTAATTTGAGGTTGGTGATTTGATTCTGGCACATTTGATAAAGGAAAATTTCCCGAGAGGAACATATAATAAACTAAAGATGAAGAAAATTGGACCATGTAAGGTCTTAAAGAAATTTGGGGTGAATGCTTACGCGATTGAATTACCTGATGGGATCGGAATTTATTCGATATTCAATGTCTCAGATTTGTACCCATATAAAACTGAGGAAGCAGGGATAGGAAATGAACAACTAGAAGTCCAGTGGACAAAGCAGATGCTAGTTGCAGAAAAGCCACAGATGGAGTGCATACTGAACAAAAGAGTGTGCAAGAAGACTAGGCGGAAGCAATATTTTGAATATTTGGTCAAGTGGAAGGGCCATCCAGTTGAATATGTCAGCTAGGATAATGAAGAGGAGATCTAGAGGCATGGACACACCGTATGCAAGCTCATGGATAGGATCCCATGAAAAAATTTCAAACCAGGGCCTGACGCAGCCCTTCCTCAACCCGCGGGTCGGAAGGTCTACGTACACAGGATCTCTCTCCTCTCCTTGGCTCGAAGAGATCTTGGCAATGGATCTTCTATTTCCCTTCTTCTTGGAGGCATGGTGAATTCTCCTTTTCCCTGCTACAGAAAGCAAGGAACCTTCTGTGCTCTGATACCAACCTAACGCAACCCCTCCTCAACCCGCGGGTCAGAAGGTCTACGTACACAGGATCGTTCTCCTCTCCTTGGCTTGAAGAGCTCTCGGCAATGGCTCTTCTATTTCCATTTTGGGAAATATGCACCCACAACTAACTTTGAGAAATTCCCCCTTGTGTTTTGGGAGATCAGACTTCGCACATTCGCGAATCCGGTGGTCAAAGGACTTGTTTCTCAATCTTTGAAAACTCAAAAGTAGTCAACGCTGACCTTTCCTCTTCCTCTTTCAGATTTTTCCTTATCGTGATTTCGACAGTCGCGATGGCAAGCAACTTGTTCCCGCGATTCCCGAAACTTGATTTTCCGAAATTCCAATGCGCTCGCAAGGTTGATATTTCAGTGCCCCTTTACCCTGTCAGGACTTCGGACTTCACAATATCATGAATCCTTATGCAAGGAACTCGGGTCTTTATCCCATGAAAACCTGAAATAGTCAACGGAGTTTGAATCCATGTCAATAGTGCACCACCTGTCCACCTCCCGATTCTATGGCCCACACAATCCTCTTGTTCCTTCGGGACTTCACGTTTCTTGATTTCGAGAGTCCCGTTGCAAAGTTTATGAGACTTCAACCTACGAAACCCTGAAAATAGAAATTCATATGTAAATCCAACGACCCTTGTGGCTTGGATATATGGCTCTACTTCTCCTGAGCTTAGAACCTTTTGGAATACCCACTTTATCTCCACTGCTCCTCCGTGAGATCTTATGGTTCACGGTACTTCGCGAATTCCCCATAGAAAATTTTGACCGTCTGTCCTTCCCTTGAGAACTTCTGTGCGAAGTAAGCAAAGTGTCTCTCTTCGGGGAACTCGTCCTCCTGCGGTCCGTTGTTGCTATGCCTTCCTCCAATTTTCAAGGTACCTTGGCCTCTTGCCTTCCTTCGACCCCTTCGAAGGTGCAATTCCTTCTGGGATTTCTCCAACTCTGAGCCTTTCAGAAAACCCCTGCTCGCACTCCTTGTTTCAACCTTCAAACACTGCAAGTGTTGAACTCCCTTTTCGACTCTGCACACACCTACAGTAGCAGTCTCTCAATACTTTGCTCAGGTTCACAACTCTGAGACTTTACTCGGCCTGCACACTCCTTACATGGCTCTTGTGCCTGACTGCACTTCTATGGGAATGAGAACAAAATCTATCTAGACTGAGATTTTAGAGACAACCCTCTGAACCCTTTGTCAACGCACTCCTTGCGGAAAATTCAACTGCACTCCTTACAGGAACTCTTGCTCAGATAGAGAAACAATTGAAATTCATTCCCCTTACTCTCTCTCTCAGATTTCATACATTCAACAAGAAATCATTCATACATAGAATAAAAGCAATTGCATGACAAAAAGAGTAAAACATTCACGAGCATGACATTCAAAGATGCATACACAGAGAATATTTGAACACCATGAGTCTGAATCAAAACCTTCTTTGTATTAATCCAGAACTTCTATACATGGAATTCTCACTACATCTCTCTGCTTCTCTTCTATGCTCTTAGTTTGGCATAATCTCCACGCTCTTCTCTTCAAGCTAATGTTACAATACACAATGAGGGTGTCTATATCCCGTTTCCCTCTTGCGCTCTAAAGCTGTCTAATCTAACATTAAATTCTATCTACTTGCATTAACTACTATAAATGCCTTCTACCTACTAAGGATGAGAGCGGATCACTCAAGGCCCGTTTACATTATACAAGGGCGCTCCTTCTTAATGGCTTCATTAATATTTTAGGACATTTTCAAAATTTGTGTTGGGCGCTTTTCCAGCTATCTCTGGACTCCGCGCTGGTTCGCTTGAGATTCTCCTGCATCATTTATACTTTCACCCTCTAGGTTACTTAACCCGTTTCTAGCTCACTTATCCCATTTCTAGGTTACTTAACCTATTTTCCTTATTTTAGGGTTAACCACTTTCCATAAATAGAAATTTCTCCAATACTTTATCATTTAAATATTATTTCTTGATTTTTTCACTTCTCTTTATTATTTAAATAATCCACCTTGACTTTGTCACCTTATTTAAATAATTATTTCTTCTTTTAGGTAACTTTGACTTCTTTGACCTTGGGGGCTTCATGTCTTCATATGGGGGTCCTCCAACTTCCTAAATCCATAACTCTCAAACCATGAGGAGTTATGTGACATTCCACATACCACTGGAAATGGCATGACAATAACAATCCATATAGGATAGTTTCACCAACAACATCATTGATCTTCATCTCATTATTTAACATACAAGAATGGGTCCTCCAAGCATTCTTCTAGGATAACTCAAATTGCAAAGCATCTTCCCATGAGGGATTTCACCATAAGGGGTCCACTTTGGAGTTCATCCATTTGTGCACCTTATCACTCATGATAAAACAATAATGATTCATCTTTTCATCAAACAAACTATGCATCATCATGTATCAATGACAACTCATTGATCTATATATATCAATGATCCATATTTATCAATTGGTTTCCAGTTTGACATCTATCATTCTCATCAAGGAAAATACATATACATTGTTCATCAAATATCAATCAATCAATTACTTGACATCAATCAATGACATCAATCGATCAAACCATTTGCATCAATGACACATGATCCAACAATCTCCCAAATAATAAAACCATTGGCATCAATGAAAACATGATCCAATAAGAATAAGAGAGGGGGGAAGGGAGGGATGGACAAAGTGAAATGAGAGAGAGAGAGAGAGAGAGTGAAAGGGAGGTAGGGAGATATGGAGCGGGAGGGAGGGAGATGGAGGAAGTTGGAGACATAGGGGAAGAGAGGGGGAGGGGATAGAGAGAGAGGGATGGAGAGAGGGATAGAAAGGAACAGAGAGAGAAATAGAGAGGTAAGAAGAGAGAAGCAAAGTTGAGAGAGTGGGATAGAGGTAGAGAGTGAGAGGGAGAGAGAGAGAGAGAAGAGGAAGAGTTTGGTAGATAGGGAGAGTGAAATAAGGAGAGAAGTAAATAATGATACAGAGAGAGAGGGGGGGTGGAGAAAGAAATAGGGGTATAGAAGGAGGAATAGAGATATGGGTAGAGAGGGAGGGGGAGAGAGTATGAGATATAGTGGGAGGGGAGGAAAAAGAGAGGGAGAAGGGAGAGAAATATATGGTGGTAGAGAGAGGGATAAGGAGAGAAGGAGAGAGAGTGAATGATAGTGAATGAAAGAGAGAGAGAGTGGTGGGAGAGAGAATGGTATATAGGGAGGGAGTAATATAGAGATAGATATATATAGAGAGAATGAAATAAAGATATATTGTGGGAGAGAGAGAAGGGTAGAGAGAGAGAGGGACTGATAGAAAGAGAGAGGGTATAGAGAGAGATGGGTAGGGATCGAGAGTGATATATATAGGGAGAGATAGAATGAGATAAAGGAAGGGAGGGGAGATATGGATATGGAGAGAGAGAGGGGCAGACGAGAGATAGAATGGGGGAAGAAAGGAAAAAAGGAGGGAGAGAGACTGTTGTAATGGGGGCATAAGGGAGGGAGAGAGAAAGAGAGGGAGGGTGAGGGGGGTGGAATTGGGGAAGAGATAGAGGGAAAGAGGTAGAGAGGGGCAGAGGGTGGAKATAAATAGGGAGGGGGAGATAGAAAGTGAGTGAGTTAGAGAGATAGAGAGAGATTATAAAGTGAGAGAGAGAGAGAGGTCATATAGAGGGAGGGAGGGAGAGAGGGGTAGAGTGAGAGGGGGGGGGAGAGAGAGTGAGTGAGAGAGAGAGAGAGTGAGTGAGAGAGAGAGAGATAGTATTGGAGAGAGTGAGATATGGGGAGAGAGGAAGGGAGAGGGAGGGGGATACCAAGTGAGGGGGGGGGGGAGAGAGAGAAGTAGGGGGATACAAGGTGAGGGGGAGATAGGTGTAGATGTGAGAGAGAGAGAAGGAGGGGGGTGAAGGGGTGGTGAGAGGGAGAGAAGGGGAGAGAGAGAGAGAGAGAGAGGAAGAGRTATTTGGAGATGAGATGGAGAGAGAGAAGGGGGAAGGGAGRGAGATAAACACAGATAACAGAGACAAGGGGGGGAKAGTAGGGGAGAGAGAGAGGGAGAGAGGGTAAAATTGGGGTGAGAGAGAGAGAAGGATGGGGGAGAGATAATTAGATAGGGATATGGAGAAAGAGGTAAATATAGTGGGGGAGAAACTGAGGGGATGGAAAAGATAGAGGGGAAGCAACAGAAAGTAGTATAGAAAGAGAGAGAGTGTGGGGGAGAAAGGGGAAGAGAAGGAGAGAGGGAAGGAGGGGGGGAAGAGGGGGAGAGAGAGATGGGGGGAGAGGGGGATATATATAGAGAGAGAGGGGTGGGGAGTGAGGGAGGGAGACAGAGAGATAATTAGAGAGTGGGAGATATATGAATGTGGAGAGAAGATGAAGAGAGTGAGTGGGGTAGAGAGAGATCATGTGGGAAACAATGGGGGAGAGAGAGGAGGGAAAGAGGGACACAATGAGAGAGGGAAATAGGGGGAAGATAGATAGGGATATGGAGAGAGAGAGGGGGAGAGAGTGAGGTTAGAGAGAAAGAGAGGAAAATAGAGGAAGGGAGGGAGGGAGAGGGAGGCAGGGGCAGGAGAGAGAGAGAGAGATGATGACAAAGGGAGAGAGACAGAGATGGCGGCGAGGCGTGTTTCTATTTATAATAACATGAACATATTTTATAAACATGTACACCCTTTAGGAATGCATCCACATTATTATAAAAATGAACGAGTGTGCATTCCTATTAATCACAAATACATGCACATGTTCCTAGATTGTACACGTGTTATTTGAATTTTAATTTTTTTTGAGTGGGAGTGACAACTCTAGCATACATTTTTGCTGAGTTGGTTTCCTTCAATTTATATTTGGGATGAAAAAACCAGTGGTTTGATTTGCAAATACATTAAAACCTCCATTTTTATGATCTTCTCTCCATATCTGAGTTTTTAACGTTATTGTTCTATAGGCTACATAATTCAATTATTAACGAAACTATAGATACATATAGAATTGGTTGTTCACATTCCAAATATAAAAAAATTATTTAAATTAATATTTTTTACTATTTATAATATATTTTTGTCTTAACATATATCAAAATCCTAGAATACATACCTCTCTTATTTCTCCTATAACTTTTTGTCTGGTTAACCATTTATTGAATGAGTTATATGTGGCGGTAGAGGAGACCGATATCTATGATCTAAAAAGAAGAAATATTTTTTATCATGTTAACACCCTCTTAGACTGCACGAACAAAAGACATTTTAATTTCAAGGATATGTTGACTTTGATAATTTTAAAAAAATATTATATTAACATTATAAAATTCCAAAAAATACACCACATAAGAAAAATAGGTTGTCTACAAGTATACACGATTTTGGAATGAAATTTCATCATTAAAGTACTCAACACCTGCACGAAAAAAAACATATGCCTTATATTTGGTTCGAAAAATAACATATCATTGTTAGAAAAAATAAAATTTGACATAGTTATTGGCAATTTCTATGAATACAAGTTGTATATTCAGAAAGCTAATTCAATTTTATACATTTCATGTTCTTACACCATATTCAAATTTATTGTACAAGTACCTTGAATAATCCATCCAAGCTAACAGATTGATTTTTTTCCAGGTTTTCATTGCCACTAACGCGTCATGAGAGACCATCATTAGCTTGCACTCACCCTTCATTTTGCCTAAGTTATTTTAATCTCAATCTTATATTTATATGGAAATATGCTCTGGTTAATAACATGACTTACATTTGACTTATGTTTTATGTAATGGCTCTCGAACTCATTCCACCCTCTTGTGAAAAGTTTAAATAACTTCTTTGGTAATGATTCATGGGTATCGTTTGATATCACAAGTATAAATTAAGACAATATTATGAGATCATTGAATCTAGGGTTTAAAGAATTTACTCTATTATCATTTCCTTTTCCATGAAGATTATTATCTATGATTATATATAAATATTTTTAACATTTTGTTCTATTGTTCATTAGTTAGAGTATCTTTATTATTTTCTGAAAAAATCATAATACATACTACTTATGAAGTTTGTAACATCCCGCTCTGGTGCACTGAGAAAACTTATTATTTGAGGACACTTGCTCGCAAGTGATCTGGACTTTTATGATGTTAAAACATTTATAATCGATTATGATGCGTTATGATAGATGACATGATGTTTTACTATTGTATATACAGGTGATATTGACTCAGTTTATTTGAGTGTGCAGGGTTTTTGACCTGGAGGATGCAGAGGCATCGACGAAACCCTTGGACTCTGGATTGAGTCAGGGAGTGTGATATTTGAGTTGACTTATTTACCATGATATTTATTGATTTGATGATATGTTGCTGACATGTTCTGACATGATGGTTGATGATGCAGGCTGATGATAGCTTGCCGAACAGACTCACATATGGAGTAAAGGGGCCACACATGATTTCCAGAGAGGTTGAGGGAGAGGTGTGGACAACAGCCCTGCCACAGCCTACTAGCACTCCCGCCATGGCTCGAACTGTAGGTTAACGATTACCTAGTTCGAGAGGATCCACGATGCCGTGAGGGCAGACTGCGACAGTCGCTCACAATTATTCTAAGGGGCGCGCAATAAGGTGGGGGCCTTGTTCCTTAGAGCTCTTAGTCTCCCACAAGTTCACCTGGTGGAGTGTTGACTACAAGGGTTATAGATGTCTACCAATCAGTCAAGTCAGCGAGTGGCACCCTTGGAGCACATGGTGCATCCTGAAGGGCACGTCACACAAAGAAATACAAGTCAGTGAGTGGCACCCTTGGAGCATGTGGTGCATCCTGAAGGGCACGTTGCGCAACAGAAGCGAACGAGGCGAGTGGCACCCTTGGAGCATGTCGTGGGTCCTGAAGGGCACGTCACATTGATGATGATGATGAGACAACCTAGATGACCCTGAGACCTTAACGCCTTTAGAATTCCTCAAGATGACTCCCCTAATTGATTGTCACCCAGTTCGAATCTAAACCTAAAATAT
>ML814543.1:112395-155415 GCA_009831015.1 Picea engelmannii | reverse complement strand
TTGAAATATGTGTCTCACCTGTCAAACTTTATCTTCTTGTTATAATGTGGCTTTTCATCTTTATTCAATGTATCATCTTTATCTGATGTTGTGTTGTTATCTATCATGTTGTTCTCCCTATCACAAAATTCTATGCACTTATCATCATCTTGTTCTATGTTCACTTATCTTTGTCTAACCTTTTCATGCATCCACATTTTACCATTTATATTAAAAATTCAGTAATATCATTTCATAAAAATATATATTAAATAATCAAGACCTAAAAATCATTTTGTAAATATCATTAATTGCACTAAATTCTTCACAATAATACTAATTTTGTAAATATCATTAATTGCATCAAATTCTTCACAATAACACTAGTTTCTAGTCCCTTCCAAATTTAATGTTTTTTCTCTGTGAATCGAAGTTTTCATGTCCACGGGTAAAGGATTATAATGATGTTCTTCCTAGCAAATGTGTAACATCAATAAAATAAAATAAAAAATTATAGATTTTATATTTTTTAATAAATATAAAATAAAAGGTTAATATCAATTTTTTTATTTAATATATTTAGATAAAACTTATAAATAAAATAGTATAAATTTCAGTTAATATTATATATTATATACAATAAATAAGATTTAAATTTTAATATAAAGTAAATATTTTTTTTTCAATTTTATTGATTTTTTTTTTTGTATTTATGAGAGTTGAATATATATATTGTTGTTCATAAGAGAATTGATCATACCTTATGAGTCCTAACTATCCAGAGAGAAGAGGTCACATCTACTTATACTACATTTTACACATTTTCATCAAAAAAATATATCTTATACAAAAATCATCATTGTATTACTTTCTGCAGAAAACAGATTTAACATATCTTAAACAAAAATAAAAAATCTTTGGATCGCATAGTAGCTTCACTCCTTCTTTGCTTTGCATCTAAAAACCTATAGGCTAACATAAACTTTGAAAAAGTTAAAGTTGGAATTCCATGGACTCAATATCCTCTTCCTCTTAAAATTCATGGAATCCAAAAGCCCCAATCGGGAGAGACAATGCTTCCTTTGATAGCTCATCATCTTTTCCATTAAGCTCCCTATATATGTCCGAAAGAGATCCAATCAAAATATTGAAGAGAAGCCAAAATTTCCTAGACCAAGGGACCAAGCTGAACATCCTTCACTGAAGCTTTTTTTGTTGCCCAATCAATGACCAATTTTGAGTCAGCCATCACCTATAATTTTCTTACCCCTTTCTTTGAGGAAATCTCTAGTAGAGTCCCCAATGCAATAAATTCAACTCTATTGTTTGTACCCCTTCCTTGATCCAAGTGGATATTGGTGGCCACCCACTTGTTCCAAATTCCAACTGACTCATCTGGATAGTTTTCAGTTCAACATGTTCCTCTGTAATGGGGACATTTCTTTGTGATTGTGGGTTCTGCACTTACAGGGTTGTCATGAAGTCCTACACAACATTCAGGTGGATATTGGTGGCCACCCACTTATTCCAACTAGCTTATTTTGGAAGTTTTCATGTCAGTACATCTTTTTGTACTTCCAGGGCCATCTTGGGGATCTAAACAATGTTTTCTTGGATTTCCACAATCAAACTATAGATGGAGTCGGAGTTTGATGGCATAATGCATATTTATAGAAAATACCTTTCCAATGGGCTATCACATGCCTAAAATGAAGATCGTATGCAAAAGTTACGACCTTGGCAAGTTAATGTACTAACTTACCCCAACGGGGCCCACATGACTTTTGGCGCTTCAACTCCCAGGGTTAGGTTTTTGGATGTCTAGGGTTTTGGTATTCATGTTTATCATAAAAAATGCCTTCATAGCCTCATTGTAATCATCTTCTTGCGGATGAGTGTAGCCATCACATCTCTTCTCAAAGATAAAACTGTCACCATTCTAGTGAGTCTTGCACTCTGTATTTTTACAGTCTTTGTACATTTCTTTCATTAATAGAAATCATGTATTGTTGTATTTATCTATTTCTGTAAATTTTTCTGTGTATTTCTTTGTAATATATCTGTTTTCATTTTGTTCCGAAAATAATCTCGATCAGTGGTATCAGAGCAAACTATTCTTGATTTTTTTATTTTTTTTTCAATGCATGTTCTAGACGAGGTCCGAGTATATCAAGTTGGGTCTCAAGATTGTCTCTCTTGATGAAAATTTCTCTCACATGCCAAATAAACCCTCTATGGAGACATAAAGGAAAAATGGTGGAGTAGAAGATTCTATTAATCTATTGCTTGAGCAAGCTCTCGCGTGACAGAGGGACGAAATGGTGGAGAATTTTTCCCACATCCTTCAGCACCTGCCAATAGCAATAAGAACATCTTCATCAAGAAACCACTTTGGAGGAACCTCTCCTTTCAAGGTACAAGTTAATTTTGATATTCCCATATTTGAAGGCCAGATAGATGCGAATGCCTTAGAAAAATGGTTAAATCTACTCGAAGGTTATTTCTTTGTTCACAATTTTTCCGACAAGGAAAATATCACCTTCGCACTCTTCAAGGCTCTCTCCCATGTCAAAAATTGATGGGAAACTTACTGGGAGAAAAGTTCCACAGAGGAATCTAGAATATATGGGCCGAGCCCACTTGGGATTTTTTGTGTGGATGTGGTCAAGGAACAATACTACCATGTTGATAACTATGAAGATCAATACATGAGATGGACCACACTATGGCAAGAGAAGAGACAAACAGTGTCAGAGTTCACAAATACTTTCCATACCTTGCGCACCAAGTTGGGTATCAAAGACTTTGAGCAACATTTGGTTCTGAAATACCGTGGGGCTCTGTATAGGTACATCCAAACTGAATTGGATTTCCTAAACATCTCATCATTAGGAGCTTCCTATCGATATGTTGTCAAAATCGAGTAGAAATTTAGGCACCAGAACAAATGGGAGTTCGGGTCTGCAAATCCTCAACAACCAAAGCATGGTAAAAACAACCCTAACCAAGAGCCTCCAGACAACCAGTTCAAGACATAGGACAAGAAGGGTAAAGGGAAGAAGAAGAATGAAAATGGGAAGTGGTGCGACTTCCACAAAATCCCTTGGCACAACACCGATGAATGTCACTCAAAATAGTCATTGGTGGCCGAGGTCAAAGACAAGGAGTCGAACCCTGATTCAGAATCTGATCCAAAAAATATTGAACAAAGACAAATCATCGACATAGACCCCATTGCTACTTTCGTGATCGCAACAATTCAACCAGAAGAACCAGTAGATCCTAAAGAGGGGGAGCGCCTCTTCCATTCACAAATGTGGGTGAAGGGGACCCATTGCATTTCATTGTTGATAACGACAGCCAAAAGAACCTCATCTTAGCTAAGGTCATCAAACAGTTGGGGTTTTCGACAACACCACACCTGCAACCATACAACATTGGGTGGATTCACCAAGGACAATATCTCCATGTCAGCCAGCAGTGTCGCTTGTCCTATGGCATCGATCCCTTCAAGGATGAGGTAGTGTGTGATGTTTCCCCTCTTGATGTCTGTGATGTTGTTTTGGGCCAACCATATATGTGGAAAATTCATTTTGTTTATGATTCTCGACCCCATAGTGTCATTATTACTCTGGGGGATCAACTCTACAAGATACCATAGGTAGTTCCGACTATTGTTCCACCAAAACAGTGTTGCAAGGTAATCTCTCATACTGCAAAATTCATCATCTTCATAGTTTGTTCAAAGGATGCACATGATGCCCCACTACAACCACTACAACCTCAACACATTCTATCCAGCAGAAGCAAATTGCATAAGAGAAAGCAGATATTGTTTCTTCACCTACAATGTTCCTACACAATGCCCCGTCAAGCCTAGAGACAACATGTTCGTGGAATAGATTCAACCCCTCCAACAACAAGTTTGTGACAGCCTTCCACAGACCAAGCAACGCAACTTCTCCAACAAGGCACACAAATCACCAAGATTCATATTCAGAAAATGCTTTCCCCTCTTCCCTGGGCACTCAATTCAATGGAGACCATTTCTTCCTAAGGGGGGAGAATTGATCCAGGTGGATATTGGTGGCCACCCACCTGTTCCAAATTCCAATTGGCTCATCTCGATAGTTTTCAGTTCAACACATTTCTCTATAATGAGGACATTTCTTTGTAATTGTGGGTTCTGCACTTATGGGGATGTCCTAAATCCCTACACATCATCCAGGTAGATATTGGTGGCCACCCACCTATTACAACTTGCTTATTTTGGAAGTTTTCATGTCAATACATATTTTTGTACTTCTAGGGCTGTTTTGGGGCTCTAAACAATGTTTTCTTGGATTTCCATAGTCAAACTAGAGATGGAGTTAGAGTTTTATGGCATAATGCATATTTCTCTAAAATACCTTTCCAACGGGCTATCACATGCCTAAAACAAAGATTGTATGAAAAAGTTATGACCCAGGGAAGTTAATGTACTAACTTACCCCCAATGGGGCCCACATGACTCTTGGGACTTCATCTCCTAGGGTTAGGTTTTTGGATATCTATGGTTTTGGCATTCATGTTTATCATAAAAAAGGTCTTCAGAGCCTCATTGCAATCTTCTTGCGAATGAGAGTAGCCGTCACATCTCTTCTCAAAGATAAAGCTGCCACCATTCTAGCGAGTCTTGCACTCTGTATTTTTACAGTCTCTGTACATTTTTTTCATTAATAGAAATCATGTATTGTTGTATTTCTCTGTTTCTGACAATTTGTATGTGTATTTCATTATAATCTCTCTGCTTTCATTTCGTTCCAAAAATAATTCGGATCATTCCTAGATCATACATTGTGTGAATATAATGATTATGCTTCATGTACAATACAACGCCTACCCCGCAAACTGAAGGATGACCCTGATGTTGACATCGAGGGACTAGAGATTCCCCGACACCAACATTTTCAACCTCTCGTGGGGCTAGGAGAGAAGAGGCGAGAATATCACCCTAGGCTTAAAGCCCCATACAAGAGAGCGCATTGAACTCCAGGACAATTTTCCCTTAACCTACAAACCAAGCATAGAATCCTTTGCCTTGTAGTTTTACTTTTAGTAATATTTGATTTTTATTTAATTTATGATTTTTATACTATTTTACAATTCAATTACTTCTATGTGGGGTTTTATGCATTTGGAGTAACAAAATTAAATAAAGAACATGTAAATAATAAAAATGAAAAAAACAATTGTTTTGTTTTTATTTTAGCAAAAGTAACTAAAACAAAGTTAACCAAAAGCTAGGGAAAGTTAATAAAATATGTTAGTTTTAAAGTGATCTAATTAAAAGAAAAGTTTATTAAACAAAACATTTGTTTGAAGGCTTAAATGATATTTTTTTTTACATTTTCTTTTCGAAGTTAGCATTGGAAGTAAAAATAGAAAAGAAAGAAAAAAGGTTTATACACATTAAACAAACTAATGATGAAAGATTATATACATATTTTTTACAACATAACTTATTCATAGTTTGTTTATTTTTTCTTTTTTATTTTAATGTTGTATTAAAGAAAAAATGAGAAAAACTGAGGATTTTAAAGAAATAACAAAGAGATAGTTCATAATGAAAAGGAAACTGATCCTTATTTCAAATGTTTCCCATACAACTCTTGAATTTTTTAAACCAACAAGTCCATGCATAGACTAGGGCCAGGTATATGATCTTTAGCCACTCTAGAACAATGTTACAATAGAGAGACCAAGCGCAGAAAAGAAAAAGAAAATTGAGCCATAAATGGAATGGAGCAATGAAGGCGAATCTTAAGGAGAAAACCTGCATATAGAAACCGATTAGCACCGAATAAAATCGAGATTTAATAGAGCAAACTAACAAGCAAACCTTTACCTTATGAAAGCCAACAAACTCACCGTTGCTTTATCCTTTCCGCTGCTTCGCAAGACCCCCTGCTGCCAACGATTTTGTCAATCCCTGTTGAATAGGTAAGAGAAGAATGAAATTAAAAAGTCCTCACAGCCTCCAAGCATACATCTCTATGCATTTTCTTCCAAAGTTCTCTCTAGAAATTTTCTCCTTCGGAAAATTCTTCTTCAGAAAAATTCCCCCTTCTCCATGGTTTTGCGCTGCTTCCTTTAGGTTTTGCGCTGCTTCCTTTAAATGCTTGGATCAGTAGTTAGGGTAGTTCTGGAACGAACTGGCCTATGCGAACTGTCTTGAACTATTCAAACTGAAAACAACTTAATTTGGATAATTTAATATTAATCTCACATATACACATTAGTTTTATGTTGTTCAAGTATTTTTTAATCCTTGGGTATTTCAATAATGAGAGGTTGTCTTTCTGTATCTGATTTTTTAGCATGTAATCCAACATACTTTCCAATTTGTTCTGCTCGTTGATGAGTTTTTTGTTCCTTAACAAACCTTCTTTTTTGTTTGTCCTCCTGATCATGTGAAGGAGAGAGTGAATGTCTTGAAAAAAGTTCAGCTGCCTGGCACAATTTTTCCTGCCACAATATTCGATCTTTCCAAATTTTTCTTTGGCAGCCAGTTCTGCCATTTTATGTATTACTTTTCTTCGTTCTGATTTTGCAGTTGTTTGATCTTTGCACAGGATGCTCGGAAGCACTGATCCTTTTTCTTTGATGTAGTAGAAAGAGAGGCATGCTCCTTTTGGGCAGCAAGAAATGTGGGATGCGATTCACATAGGAGTTGTATTCGTAGTGTAGGGGTACGAGCTCGAGAACCATCTGCTCTCAATTGGACCCAAATTGGTGCCATTTGTTCGTATTCATGTAAAACATTGTCAAATGAATCAAGTATGCTAATAGACTGTTATCATAATTTATAATAGCGACATCGTTGCTATAAGTATCACAACTGTCTCACTTCAAGATCCTCCACTTTGTACAGAGTTGCTGGTTTTTCTAAAAGAAGTAGGTAGATCATACTGAGGATCACTAGGATCTGGAGCTAACAAAACCTTCTCCAACTTATACCTTAACATTCACAGTCTGCATTTCATTGTGCTTTTCCCAAATGATTTTCCCACTGTTGTCCACGCTAGCGACTGGCTTTTCCCAATTTTAACATTTGATGTGATGTTGAAATAGTGAATTCATATCAATCGCAGTCACAGCAGCTTCGACACCTTTGTTTCCAACCATTCCCCCAGCTCTGTCAAGATTCTGTTCCATATTCTCACAGGTTAAAACGCCAAATATGCATGGTATACCTGAATTCTGACTAGCAGAAACTATTCCTGATGCTGCAGAATTTTCCACGGCGTCATAATGTGTAGTAGCACCTCTAACCAAATCTCTTACGCACAACACCGCATGATACTTTCCTGAATTTCCCAGTGTTTGGGCAACTAAGGGAATCTCAAAGCTTCCTGGCACCTAGATTACATCAACATATTCCTCTCTGACAAAATGTCTTCTGAAAGCCTCCAAAACACCCTCAACAAGGGGTTTAGTTACAATGTCATTGAAACTAGCAACAACCACAACAAAATGAAGGCCCTCTATTTTTGTAATAGATCCCTTCAATAGTTGAGTAGTAGCAGAGACAGTAAACGTATTAGATTTACTTCTCCACCGGTTTGCATTGCTATCAAAATTTGAGCATAGTGGAGTGACTTGAATTTTAT
This sequence comes from Picea engelmannii, assembly GCA_009831015.1. Lineage (NCBI taxonomy): Eukaryota > Viridiplantae > Streptophyta > Pinopsida > Pinales > Pinaceae > Picea > Picea engelmannii. The sequence continues at coordinate 147,784 of ML814543.1, read as the reverse complement.
AAGAATTGTTGGATACTTTGGAAGTTAGCCCAACATCCAGGCGAGTGGAGTATGTGGTAATCCCTGTTGTGGACATTTTCGGTATACATGACAAAACTGTTGTTGCTCCCGCCATCTAGTTCTACCTCTGAATGAGTGATAAAATTTGCAACCTTATTCACAACTGATATACATGCCCCTCATTGTTGTTAACCTGAGTAATTACGATCGAAGGTCTCCTTATATAGGCCTTGACAGGTTCCAAATGATTGCATTAAACTTGTCATGATAAAATGTTTTTTCGCTTAACAGTCTGGACGGTCTCACATATAGAACAACGCATAATATAGCTTCCATTCCCTTTATAATCTTTTGCATCATGCTCCATTACTTTATTGCCACAAATATGATCTTGATAATCCATAATATCTCATTAACTAGAGAGGTCATGGAATTGTTTGCAGGAGACAAAATTAAGTGCTAAAGTTAATATATGGAGAGACAATATATAATAATATATATTCTTTCTTTAGGCATGGGAAAATGTTTAAGTTATAACAAAAGGAACGTGACATAAATTTTGTTACATTATGGATGGCAAGTCATAGACATATTTTGGAAAATGAGGTATGTTGGGTGGAATATGGCATGGCTTTGAAATATATAATATGGTCATAACTGAACTTGAAGAATAGTTATTGAGTTTATATAGTGAATAAAGTGGGTGCATATATCAACAAGGGTGACATAAGGGTCTTTGGACATGTGTGTTATTGGAGAAATAAGATGGCGTGAATAATGCGAGGAGTGAGTAAAGGGCTCTACTTAGTAGTAAGTCAAGTGTCACAATAAATTCACTTACGAACAATGTGCCAATATTTAAGGAGAAAAACTGAAACTTTGTGCAAGTAGTGTGACTCGAGAGGGAGCCTAGAAATGCTTTGTCGGCTAAGTACTATTGATAGAAATCGTCGTCAAAAATTGCCAACCAACATATGTGTGTCGCTTACAGTGGCGTGCAAGATTTAAAAAATAACTTACAATCTTTATTTCTCAGAAGGAAGGGGAAGGGAAGGGTAATGACAGGACTGAGGGCGACTCAATGTGGGACAAGGAAAGGATGATAAGGTTAGGTGGGCTAGTTTATACAACAAGGGGAGACACGATGGAGTTCAAGGGATTCATGGATCGGGACTTCGTGGAATAACTCATGGAAAGTGGTAAATATGAGGGGGTTTGGTCCTGTTCTATAACCCGAAGGAATGACTCTTTATATCTTGACAAAATGATTACAAAACTGTCATGGATGTGTGTTGAGGGAAAGACCCAAGTTTAACACTGAGAATCCACAACGTGTATGTTGGGGGCATCTCAACATGAAGGGGATAGAGAAAGGGAAAGAAGGAAGAGGGGATAGGACCGACGAGCGTGATGAGTGAGGATGTATCGCATAGCAAGTGCATGGTAAACAAGTGAGGGATTATGACAAAGGAAGGCAACTCGGTTCACCTGCAAGTTTGTTGTCCACCAAAACACATTTGGTCAATCAGTTAATAATATACAGATAGCCTAGCTTTTAATATCACCAACCATTGCTCCATCACTTTTGACCATCAAAAGGGAAAAAAGAAAAAGAAAGTGAAAAAAACGAGAAAATAAACTAAGTAATTGCGAAATCAACCCAAAACTAATCTATCCCTTCCTGTAACTTTTATCATTATTATTATTTATTTATTTATTGTTTATTTATGTATAGAGGAAAAAAAACCATTAGCTTGGACTCAGGTCGGGTGAAATTTAGCGTAAAGAAATGCGTCACCTACTTTGCATGTGGGTCTTATGAATTTGACGAATTTGTGTGTGGAGGAACAACCAACATGCCAACCAACAAAAGTGTATGGTGCGGAGAAATAATTAATCGATACCCAAAAGAATCGATCACCCTTCTCCAAGACATGCCAACCAACAAATGCTTTACATTTAATATTGAAAGTATCAATTGAATCAGATTTAAAATTTAGGGGTTTTACATTAAAGGGATGATTAATGAATTCAAAAAACAAATTAGTATCATTTTTATGGACCTTTCTATCAAGAACAGGGTCGTCATGATGCAAAGAATATTCATAACATGGATTAAAAAAAATAGGAATGTCCCTACAATAGTAACTATCATCAAAATAAAAAGTGCACCTAGGAGGGACATGCTTGATGGTGTCAAGTTCTTTAACCTCTTTTGATTGAAACAAAGGATTAGCGAAAATTTTATACAATTTAATAAGATCTCGATTGAATTCATGGATATCTTCGAAAGAAGACTCCTCACATGCATCATTAAAGTCATGTTGGTAAACATCATTTGACCACTCATTAGCATCATCATCGAATACAAATGTATTGTAAATTGGTTTAACATGATCATAATTGATTCCTTCATTTGCATAGTAAAAATTTCCATCCCATGCGTGCGAATAAGAGGCTCAAACTGAAAGATGATCTTGGGGTTGAGTTTCTTCATGAGGTTTAAGAAGGGTGATGTTTGGGATGTGAGAGGTGGATTGATCATTAAGCATCATGATATAATCATGATCCGCTTCACATCCAAGCTCTTGACCACAAGTAGTAGATTCATTATAATTAGGCCCTGAGGGAGAGGGTTCCCAAGATATACTCCCAGCAAGATTTGAAGATTGAGACTCAAGAAAGAACATGCGATCTTGAAAACACTTAATGATGGGGATTAAAGAAGACAAATCCTTGTGTGAACCATAAACGCCAAAGGAGTAACTTGTTCTACGGATTTTCTCTTTAAAGTTGAGGCAAGTGGATAGGGCTAGCTCTAGGTTTTGAACATTCTTTTCTTCCAACCGCCATCGGTAAAGAGGAGGTAGAAGTTCGTAGTAATACAATAGGGCATCCAAGTTGGTAGGGCAAATGGGAGTAGGAATTAAATTGTATAACTTAATAAACTGAAGATTAAAAGTAAGAATTCTCTCATTATCCTTCATGCGTAATTGGTTAAACCTCTTAAGATAGTCGTAAGGACTATCTAAATGCCCAAAAGTAGAAGTAAATCAGTAAGAAAGTTCAAACCAAGTAAAGATGCATCCATCAGGAAGGTTGGAAAATAAAGAGGCACCATCGCCCTGAAGTGAATTCATGAACAAAAGCATGCAACTATTGTTATTATTTACTCCCAGAATGGTGCAAGCATTTGAAAATGCATGAATATGTTCAACCACCGTAACAGTTTCATCACCATCAAAGAGAGGCAAATGATTCTTGAATTTGTGAGGTAAGGGATTAACTAGGTGAACGAACTTCAAGGGAGTGGGCACAAACCAAGGGGAATTGTTTAGGTCTTATTCTAACTCAAAAAGCCCATACTTGGGAATGAATTTCCCAGGGCTAGTAGTTGAAACCACATGGTTACAACCACCAAACATGCTTCCAATCGGTTGACACATTGAGGTATAGGAAGACTAAAAATAAAATTGAAAAAATTAAAACAAAAACTAGGAATGAACCATTGAACGGTCGTCACCAGTATGGTCGCCAAAAATATGTTGACATCGAGGGACTAAAGAGTCCCCAACACCAACATTTTCAACCTCTCGCGGAGCTAGGCAAGAAGAGACGGGAATATCACCCTAGGGTTAAAGCCCCATACAAGAGAGCGCATTGAACTCCAGGCCAAATTTCCCTTAACCTACAGACCAAGCATAGATTCCTTTTCCTTGTAGTTTTACTTTTAATAATATTTGATTTTTATTTAATTTATGATTTTTATAGTATTTTACAATTCAATTACTTATATGTGGGGTTTTGTGCATTTGGAGTAACAAAATTAAATAAAGAACATGTAAATAATAAAAATGAAAAAAACAATTGTTTTGTTTTTATTTTAGCAAAAGTAACTAAAACAAAGTTAACCAAAAGCTGGGGAAAGTTAATAAAATATGTTAGTTTTAAAGTGACCTAATTAAAAGAAAAGTTTATTAAACAAAATATTTGTTTGAAGGCTTAAATGCTATTTTTTTTTTACATTTTCTTTTAGAAGTTACCATGTAATAAATAACAAAGAAATCAAAATATAAAAGAAAGAAAAAAGGTTTATACACTTTTTTTACAAAATAACATATTCATAGTTTGTTTATTTTCCCTTTTTTATTTTAATGTTGTATTAAAGAAAAAATGAGGAAAACTCGGGATTTTAAAGAAATAATAAAGATATAGTTTAGAATGAAAAGGAAATTGATCCTCATTTCAAAATTTTCCCATACAACTCTTGAATTTTTGAAACCTACAAGTCCCTGCGTAGACTAGGGCCAAGTATATGATCTTTAACCACTCTAGAACAATGTTAAAATAGAGAGACCAAGCGCATTAAAGAAAAATAAAGTTGAGCCATAAATGGAATGGAGCAATGAAGTCAAATCATAAGGAGAAAACATGCATATAAAAACCGATTAGTGTCGAATAAAATTGAGCTTTAATACAACAAACTAACAAGCAAACCTTTACCTTATGAAAGCCAGCAAACTCAACCTCGCTTTATCATTTTTGTTGCTTCCCAAGACCCCCTGCTGCCAATGATTCTGTCAATCCGTGCTGAATAGGTAAGAGAAGAATGAAACTAAGCAGTCCTCACAGCCTCCAAACATACATCTCTCTGAATTTTCTGCCAAAGTTCTCTTTCTAGAAATTTTCTCTAAATTTTCTCCTTCAGAAAATTCTTCTTCAGAAAGATTCCCCCTTCTCCATAGTTGTATGCTTCTTCCTTTAAATGATTGGATGAGTAGTTACGGTAGTTCTGGAATGAACTGGCCTATGCGAACTGTCTTGAATCGTTCAAACTGAAAACAAATTATTTTGGATAATTCAATATTAATATCACATATACGCATTAGTTTTATGTTGTTCAAGTATTTTTTAATCCTCGGGTATTTCAATAATGAAAGGTTGTCCTTTTGCATCCGATTTTTCAGCATCTTTATAATCCAACATACTTTCTAATTTGTTCTGCTCGTTGATGAGTTTTTAGTTCCTTAACAAACCTTCTTTTTTGTTTGTCCTCTTGATCATGTGAAGGAGAGAGTGAATGTATTGAACGAAGTTCAGCTGCTTGGCACAATTTTGACTACCAGAATCTTCGTTCCTTCCAATTTTTTCTTTGGCAGCCAGTTCTTCCATTTTATGTATTACTTTTCTTCGTTTTGATTTTGCAGTTGTTCGATCTTTTCATAGGATTCTCGGAAGCACTGATCCTTTTGCTTTGATTTAGTAGAAAGAGAGGCATGCTCCTTTTGGGAAGAAAGAGATGTCGGATGCGATTCACTTAGGAGTTGTATTCGTAGTGTAGGGGTACGAGCTCGAGAACCATATGCTCTCAATTGGACCCAAACTGGTGCCATTTGTTTTTATTAATGTAAAACATTTACGAATGAATAAAGTGTGCTAATAGACTATGATCATCATTTATAATATCGACACCATTGCTATAAGTATCACAACTGTCTCACTTTGGGATCCTCCACTTTGTACAGAGCTGTTGGTTTTTCTAAAAGAAGCAGGTAGATCTTACTCATAATCACTAGGATCTGAAGCATATCCTGAAGAGAAAAGAATACATGAGCATAGACACTCTCTTTATTATTTACAACCTTTGACAAATGGTAAACTATTTTATGTTCTTGAACATTGTTTGGCCCCCAGACTGCAAAAGGTACATTGGTCTCTTGTCGGATGAGAGTTTCTTCATTGCTAAAATCATAGAAGTTTTCATTCTCAAAGACAAAGAGCCACATATCCTTTTCTCTGTTCCATTTCCATGGTTCTCTACCATTGGGTAATTGTATCAGTTTCCTCTGCAACGACGTCCATTTATAATCACCGTTGAAATGATTCTTGGCTGCAAAGTCCACGGACGTTGGCATTGCATGTGCAGACACCAATTCTAGTGTAGAGATTACTTTGCCTCTCTCTTACTACAACAATGTCTCTGTTTCAGTGGGACTATCAAAACTTTATCCAACTTATACCTTAACATTTGCAGTCTGCATTTCATTGTGCTTTTCCTAAATGATTTTCCCACTGTTGTCCACGGTAGCGACTGGCTTTTCCCAATTTTAACATTTGATGTGATGTTGAAATAGTGAATCCATCTCAATTGTAGTCACAACAACTTTAGAAATTTTGTTTCCAACCTTTCCCCCAGCTTTGTCAAGAGCCCGTTCCATATTCTCACAGGTTAGAATGCCAAATATGAATGGTATACCTGAATTCTGACTAGGAGAAACTATTCCTAATGTTGGATTACTGAGAGGGGGGGTGAATCAGTAAGCAATTTAATTCTTTTTCACCATAAAATGCAAGTGTTATATCAATGTAGCATTATCATCCAATAGTTTCAAAGTAAATAAACAATGAACAAATGAGCAATCACACACATACGCAATACACCAGTGTTTTGCATGGAAACCCAAAGTGGGAGAAAACCACAATTTTTTTTTTCTTATATGTATTTAAGAATTACATTCATTGGAAGCACCAACTTCCTTTGTTTTCCAGCTGCAACTAGAAGGAGCGTCCAATCCCCTAGTTTCTCAAGCTACAACCTAAAGGAAGATTCAACTCCCCAATTATCTGGCTACAACCCCCTAGTTTCTCAGGCTACAACCCCCTAGTTTCTCAGGCTACAACCTGAGGGAAGCTCCAACTCCCCAATTATCTGGCTACAACCAGAAGGAGGCTACAACCCCCTATGTTATCCAGCGACAACCGGAAGGTGGCTACAACCACCTGTCCTTGCCCCATCCAACCGCCCTAATGTAAAAGTATAATGATGGAACAATTGTCACACTATCACTATGAGATATATTGTTGTAAACCTATACCAATCAACCTGTAATCAACCTTTTCTTGTCACACTTTTTCTGCCGCTCTTTTCCTACCTCACTTTTTCTTCCGCACTTTTATTGCCACACTTTTTCTACTACACTTTTCCTGCCGCACTTTTTCTGCCACAATTTTTCTGCTGCACATTTTCTCCTGCACTTTTTCTGCTGCAGTTTTCCTGCCACACTTTTTCTGCCGCACTTTTTCTGACGTAGTTTTCCTGCCGCACTTTTTCTGCTGCAATTTTTCTCTAACAATAATACCTACCCAAATAACCTTTCACAAAAACAAAAATTCAATGATATTCAAGTGTGATTTGAATGAGAGACCCTTGCATCTTATTTATACTTTTATGTAGCTTCCTTAAGGGGTTACCTTCTAACCATCTTAACCCACTTTCCTTATTTTAGGGTTAACCCACTTATAACCCATTGTCCACTTAACTTAACCACTTTCCATAATTAGTAAGTTCTCCATTAATTTTATTATTTAAATAATTCATTTTGCATCATCTTTGACTTATAGTACACTCATCACTTCACTTTATTATTTAAATAATTTCTTCTTTGCAAAAACTTTGACTACTTTGATCTTTTGGGGCTTCTAGATGACTCATGAGGGTTCTCCAACTTCACATGGCCATAACTCTCTAACCGTGAGGAGTTATGTGATGTTCCACATACCACCAGAAATGGCATGACATGTACTATCCATCTAGAATATTTTTACCTACAAATATATCAAAACTCATACCATTATCCATCAAACAAACTTGGGTCCATTACCCAAACCTTTATGCTACCGGAATTCACTACCAGACTTTCTTCAAGGGTTGACATCAATGAAAACCAACCCAATTAATCAACAATATCCCCCTCTTGCATTGATGGCAACACTCTGATATACTACTAAAGTCATGTCATGCAATACTGAAGTCATATCACTCATGCTCTTCCTATGACCATCGCTCCCCATGGAACCATGCCTCTGTGTTCTGCATATGATAAATCTCTCCCCCTTTGTCATCAATGGAAAAGGTGTCTTTCCATCTGGGGATGCTCCCCCTAATTGAACTGTCCTTGGGGATACTCCCCCTGACTGAACTCTTCCTGAAACTGATCTCCCAACATGAATTGTCCTCTTTATGGTGCTTCCTCATGTAAATCTAAGAAATATAAGATAAGCATTCAAAAGCATTCATTTTGGAGTAGAAATTACTCCGAGTCTCTGGCGAAGATACTCAAAGGATTCCAGTGGAATAGGTTTTGTAAAGATGGCTGCCACTTGTTCTTTTGTTCCCACATATTCAACTCTGATGTTCTTCCTTGCAACATGTTTCCGTACAAAGTGATACTTGATTGGAATGTGATTTGTCTTATAGTGCATCACCGGGTTCTTTGAGATACTGATGGCGCTTGTATTATCACAATATATTGGAATGGGCTCATCATACTCAACCTGTATATCTGTCAAAGTTTGTTTCCTCCATGGAACCTAAGTACAACATCTTGTTGCTGCAATATACTTTGCTTCAGTTGTAGATAAAGATATTGATGGTTGTTTCTTGCTTAGCCAAGATACTAAACACTCACCCAAGTAGAATGTTTCTCCACTGGTGTTTCATTGGTCATCAATGCAACCTGTCCAATTTGCATCTATGTAGGAAATAAGTGATAGATCCTTTCCTTTTGGATACCATAATCCAAACTCTTATGTTCCTTTGAGATATCTAAATCCTCTTCACTGCTATGACATGTGATTCCTTTGGTGCTGCTTGAAATGGTGCCACATGTCCAACTTCCTACATTACATCTGGTCTAGATGTTGTCACATATAGTAAGCTACCAATCATGGACCTGTATTGCCTCTAGTTTGTATAATTTGAATCATCATCGTTGCTCAACTTACAACTAGTTTTCATAGGAGTGGTAACTTGTTTGCAATCTTCCATTCTGAACCTCTTTATCATTTCTTTGATATACTTAGTTTGAGAAATAAAAATTCCTTAGTTGCTTTGACGTATCTAAAGGCCCAGAAAGAAGGATAATTATGTGAGTAATGACATTTCAAATTCATTCTGCATATCCTTTGGAATTTTTTGGCTTAACCTGTCATCATTGCTTCCAAAAATAATATCATCAACATAAACTTCAATTAATAAAACACTATCTTGAGTTACCTTGATGTAGAGGTTGTTGTCTGCACTTCCTTTTTTAAACCCTGGCTGTTGTAGATATTTATCCACTTCCTTTTGGTTGTTCGATGTAGACTTCTTCTTCAAGTTCTTATTCTTATTTGTAATTTTTTTCCATCGATTCAGTTTCTTCTTCCTTTAATTCCTGTCCACCTGTTTCAACAATTGTTACATTGATGCTTTCCACAACTTTGTTCAAGCTCAGATTGTAACACTTGTATGTTTTCATTGTACTTGAGTAACCAACAAGTACTCCTTTTTCCACACAAGAGTCAAACTTTCCCATTCTGCCATATTATATTTTGATGTAGCATTTGCTTCCAAATACTCTGAAGTGTTTCACATTTGTTGGTCTTCCTTTTCATATCTCGTAGGGAGTTTTTTCGTTGTTGTTTTTGAGCATTACTTTGTTTTGAATGTGAACTATTGTATGCATTGTATGTGTCCATAGAATATCTATCAATTTGGAATCCATTAGCATTGTTCGAGACATTTCCTATGTAAATATCATTCATTATGATAATGTTCCTTTATCCCTGAACCACTCTCTAAACCAATCTATGAATCCATGCTCTCGTCCACTGTCATATATTTGTCCAAAACTGCTTAGTGTTCTTATGAATCCATCTCTTTCCATATTGTCCAAGAATCTACTGCACAATGTCCATATTATTGACCCATTTATCATTGTACTATCGTGAAGTATTCACTACTACAAATGATTGTACTTCTTCTAACTGACTGCTTTGGATTTGTCTATTCAAACTCTGTAAGATGCTCGAAGGATGGTTCTTTGGTCTATCACAACTATCACATAGATTCCCCCTGTCTAATATTCATGTTACCTGGGAGTCTCTAAGCTGGATGGCTCAAAAAAATTCTTTCTCTGATGTATATTCATTGTCTCTCTGAGCTCTGACTTCTTTCTTTTTGTCCATGGATTCATCTTTCACTACAATGCCTGAAAGTACAATCTATTGAACTTGTTCCTTATTTACATGTCCTTTTTTCTTTCATTTGTTTTTCAAACCTTTATGTATCTGACATCTTTCTTTTTCTCTATAGAATTTTCTTCATCTCGTTTTATTGTCAATCTCGCGATCTCTAGGACTTGGTATTTGTTCAGTTGTTCTTCGTGTTTTCTTATCCATATCTTCTTACATATGATATCAGTGTTCTCTTTCATGGAAGTATCGATCATGCTTCTACAATAACTAGTTATGTGTCCATATTTATGACATTTGTAACATTCAATGTTACGTGGGGCCACTGATCCCGAAAAGATCTTTTAACGACAATGGTTGAGTTTTAAAGCATGAGTTAAATTACCATTTGGGAAACTGATGAAAGAGGAATATTTAATGAAGAAACATAAAAACCATTAAACATATATAGATATGGACATTAACATAAATAAACAACAAACCATAACAAAAGAAGTTGATAATGGAGTTCGACAATCTCGCCTACGTCTCCGGGCCTTTGTCTTAGTGGGTGAGGCTTTCTTATTTCTGTTAGAAGCTTCAAATGTACATCATAAAAGTGCCAATGGATTAAAAAATTGATCTAGTTATGTTATGCTATATCTCAAGAACCCATCAAAACTGACGGCACTGAAATCGGATGAATGAAGCTCCTAGAAATGGCCTGCAAAGGTGCACTCCTCAATAGCTTCCCTGCATAAAAATGGTTTTGCCTCAATAATACATCAGCATTTTTCTGATCTAAATCTCTCTTTCATGGCTTCAAGATCCTTTGGTTTATTTAGGCCTGAAGTTGGTAACAAACTCCCAAGTTCCCCCCAAGATCTGGCCTCAAAAAGGGCCTAAGATCCTCCCAAATTTAGCTAATAATCCATTAAAAATCATAATACATAGTATAAAAACCCAGTTTGGACAAATATTAAGGGCGAAGCCCATTTTTCCGTGCTCCTGGTCACTTGGGCACACTCCATGTGGTCAAGCGCTGAGTGTTGGGTGCACTACCCCCCTGGAATCCTGGCCCTGGTCCTGTGCATCGGGCCATGTGGCCACGGGTTATTCCTCCATGCACTTAAACAATTGTAGTCCCGATCGTATAGCCCTTGGTTATGCCCTTGGTCGGTAGGCTAGCCCGACCAATCAGGGATAACCACTAAAACTCTGTGTTAAACACTATACGGTACAGGTCTTATGGTATGGGCACATGCGTGTTATATGAAGTGTTGCACCGGGGTCTGGGGCCTAGCCCCAACCCTTTACTTCGCCATCTGAACCACATTGTAACTTCAAATAGAAATGGTGCCACCTATGGTTAAGACCCATGGTGTAGGCAGGTTGGTATCCTAGCCTATGTGAAGACTCGACGGCCCATATAGGTCACGGGTTCGACCCCCACGGAACCTCAAACAAACTTTTAACCAAAATTGTCAGCCAATGGAGGGGTGCCATGTGGAAGCCCAGGACTGGGCCACATGGCACCACATTATTTTCCCAAACCAAGACACTATCGAAAAAACATTATTCCACCTGTTAGCTACCTAATCAGCCATGTAATTTCCATGTGTCATACGGTTGTATGGCCTTGCCACGTTAGTCTATGCCATGTGTCACCCTTGCAGTGGTGCCACGTGTCAGCCCTGACTCATCCAGATCTGCACCTTCCCATGTCAGTTCCAACACACCCTTCCACGTTAGTTGTATGTTCGTACAACCCTGTACAGTCAGTTGCCACGTCAGCACTGTACAGATTGTACAATCAACATTTTTTTGCCTGTTTGACGAAAAAAATGGATCACGATATCTTTCGCATATGACATTCGTTTGAGATCATTCAAGTTGTGTTGGGTTCATATCGATGAGACCTATGCACACATATGTTTTAAATATATTATAAGAACTTTGATTTTTTGGCCTTCCTAAGCCCCATCTTGGCTCCGAGATCCATTCTGGATCACACCTCCCCACTAAAGACCTTTTGGTCCTCCAAAAAGTTACGAAATGGAACTTACTGATTACATACTCATAAGGATTAAAAAAAACACTATGTTGTACAAAAATGATGTTGTAACAGGTCATCATTTCAACATGTGTGATTACATTAATGGAAGCAAAGTACAATGAAGATGTGACATCCACTTCTGAAAAAACCAAGTGATTGTTTTCTTTTCTTCATGGTGTTCCTCTTGCTTTGTTGTTAATGCCTCTTCATTTGTGAGTACATGCACAATCCTTTTGTCCTTCTTTGGAAGAATCTCTGTATTAAGCTTCCAACATTTAGTCTTTTTATGTCCCCCCTTTTTGCAATAAGTGCAGTGCGTTTTTGGCATCCAGATTTGTTTTCCCTTCTCTTTCTTTCGTTGTGGAGTTGAGTCTTTATGTTGTGTCTCCTTCCTGGTCAACATAAATTTCCTGTGAAAAGATTGTCTCTTCCAACACTTGGCAACACAATGCTTGGGTGAATGACAAAAAGTACAAGGATACATATTCCACAAGTTTTGGATTACATGATTATGATTTTTATAATCAAAAAGGGATTTGGAAAAACCATGACCATTATACCTTTCTTGTTGTCCAGACTTGTTTTCCCTTCTGTTTCTTCTATTTTGGAGTTGATTATTTATGCCGTGTCTCCTTCTTGGTTGACATAAATTTCCTATACAAATATTGTCTCTTCCAACACTTGGAAACACAATGCTTTGGTGAATGACAAAAAGTACAAGGATACATATTCCACAAGTTTTGGATTACATGATTATGCTTTTTATAATCAAAAAGAGATTTGGAAAAACCATGACCATTATAAATTTCTTGTTGATCTTCACTTTTATTTGGAGATGAATTTCATTCACTATCACCATCATGGAGTGATACACCATCACCTTTCATGAATTGTTCCCACAATGACTTAAGCTAGTAATTTGAAGCATTATTTGCTTCCAATGTTTTGGATTCCATCTTGGAGAATGCTGCAATCTCCTCTTCGCCATATCCAAATTCTAAATAATGTAGTCTTTCCACAACCTCTATGGGATTAACGATACCTTGGCCCTTTAGTCCAAGGCCCTTTCCTTCATAACCCATCTTGGTTAGCAATTTCAAACCTACACCTTTTGTATGTTTTTCAAATGCACCAAAAGAACCATCTTGATGGGAACTATACGAAATTGATGAATGACTTCCACTGCATACCTCGGGAATGTTTTTTGAATCAGTTGTAGAAGGAAATTCTTTCAATTCTTCTTCTCTTTTGTTTTTCTTTGAATATTTCTCTTGAACCGATCTCTTTCGTTCCAAGTAATCTTCATACAACACTTTCACCATCTTTGACATGGAAAAGAGAGTTTTTCGCATATCCTTCTCATCTTGAGAAACTCCCTCTTTAGATGCCATTTTCTCAACTAAGATGAGTGTTTCCTTGGTAAACATGCAAAGTCAAAATCTAACTATCAACTAGCTCTAATACCACTTGATCCAAAAATATCTTTTAACGACAATGGTTGAGTTTTAAAGCATGAGTTAAATTACCATTTAGGAAACTGATCAAAGAGGAATATTTAATGAAGAAACGTAACAACCATTAAACATATACAGATCTAGAAATGAACATAAAGAAACAACAAACCATAACAAAAGAAGTTGATAATGGAGTTCGACAATCTCGCCTACGTCTCTGGGCCTTTGTCTTAGTTGGTGAGGATTTATTATTTATGTTCAAAGATTCAAATGTACATCATAAAAGTTCCAATGGATTAAAAAAATGAGCTAGTTGTGTTCTTCTAGATCTCAAGAACCCGTCAAAACTGATGGAACTGAAATCGGATGAACGAAGCTCCCAGAAATGGCCTGCAAAGGTGCGCTCCTCAATAGCTTCCCTGTATAAAAATGGCTTTGCCTCAATAATTCATCAGCATTTTCCTGATCTGAATCTCCCTTTCATGGCTTCAAGAGCCTTTGGTTTATATAGGCCTGAAGTTGGTAACAAACTCCCAACTTCCCCCCAAGATCTGGCCTCAAAAAGGGCCCAAGATCCCCCAAAAATGGACTAAATCTCCCAAATGTGGCTAATAATACATTAAAAATCACAATACATAGTATAAAATCCCACTTTGGATAAATATTAAGGGCACAGCTCCTTTTCCCATGCTCCTGGTCACCTGGGCGCACTCCATGTGGCCAAGCAATGAGTGTTGGGTGCACTAACCCCCTGGATTCTTGGCCCTGGTCCTATGCACTAGGCCATGTGGCCACGGGTTATTCCTCTACATGCTTAAACACTTGTAGTCCTAGTCGTATAGCCCCTGGTTACACCCTTGGTCGATGGGCTAGCCTGGCCGACTGGGGCTAACCACTAAAACTCCACGCCAAACACTATATGGTACAGGTCTTATAGTATGGGCACATGCATGTTATATGAAGTGTTGCGTCGGGGGCTAGGGCCTAGCCCTAGCCCTTTACTCTGTCATTCGAACCACATTCTAACTTCAAATAGAAACAACACCACCTATGGTTAAGACCCACGGTGTAGGCGGGCTGGTAGCCCAGCCTACACAAAGACTCGGTCGCCCATGGAGGTCACAGGTTCGACCCCCACGGACCCTCAAACTAACTTTTAACCAAAACTGCCAGCCAATGGAGGGATGCCACGTGACAGCCCGAAACTGGTCCACGTGGCACCACATTATTCGCCCAAACCAGGACACATGTCAAACCAACATTCACTCACCCATCAGTTACCCAGTCAGCCATGTACCTGCCATGTCAACCCACTACAACGTGTCATACAGCTGTACGGCCTTGCCACGTCATCTTGTGCCATGTGTCACCCTTGCAGTGGTGCCACGTTTCACCCCTTGAATCGCCCATGTCTGCACCTGCCCACGTCAGTGCCAACGCGCCCTGTCACATCATTTGTATGGAAATATGACCATGTACAGTTAGTTGTCACGTCAGCACTGTATGGACTGTACAATCAACATTTTTTTTTCCTATTTGATGAAACGAATAGATCACGATATATTTTTCATATGACATACATTTGAGCCCGTTCAAGTTGTGTTGGGTTTGTATCACTAATGCCTATGCACACGTCCTTTTTGAAGAGATTCTGAGCACTTTGATTTTTAGGCCTGCATGGGCCCCATCTTGGCTCCAGGATCCATTATGGATCAGCCAAATAGGCATTTCTTTCTTGAACATTTCTTTTATAATCCTTGCAATATGCAACCTTATGTCCAAAGTTAGTACAATAAAAACAATGACCACAAAATAAATTTGCATACCTAGGAGTGAATGATCTTCTTTGTGGTGCAGTCCTTCAGAATTTTTGCCTTGACTGATGATGATCATGATTGAAGATTCTTTTTGTATTGAACATGGATGGTCTTCTTGAAGATTTATCTTCAATAGATTTCTTAGATTCTGGTTGACCATGATTCCTTCCTTTGATTACTTCTGCATAACTCTTTCTATTTTCTTCATTCTTCTTTTCTAGCAACCTAGAGTGCTTCTCTTCATTCTCTATAACTTATGTGGATGTTTTTGTCTCTTCAAAGTTCTTGTTGAGCTTGACGATTTTACTTCTCAATGTAACAACTTCTTCTTCAAACTTCTCAACCTCTTCTTCTTTCTTCATTATTTGAGACTTCATGACTTCTTTTGTTCTTTTCACTCTTCAAGATGAATTTTTAATGTGATTATTTATTCTTCAAGTCCTTTCTCTTATTGACCAAACTTTGCCTCAAGCTGGTTAGATCGTTATTTCTTTCCTTAAGATGATCTGTCAATATATTATCTCTCACTTCTGATTCTTTCTTCTGTGCTTCTATGTTAGCTTCCAAATACTTCTTTTGATATTCAATATTTTCTTCGATCTTTCTGGCTTCTTCTAGCTGAGTTCTTAAGTTCTCGATGACCTATTGGGCTTCTTCAAAAATGTGAACACTTTCCTTTTCTTTCATCAATTATTTCTTGAGTGAATTTTTTTCTTCTCTTATTTCATCTAAAGCACTAATCAATTCTTCTTCATAATTGTCTTCCTTTTCAATTAGTTTTTATGTCTCATTTCCTTCATGGAATTATATTTCAAGATGTCCGTGTTTTTCACAATTAAATAAAAACAACATACCTCTCGTGATCATGTACTCTTCATATTCTGAATCTGTTTGACATGGTGAACATAATTCTTCTTGATTTGTATCTACATCTTCTTTGACATTTTCTAAATCTGCGATGGGTGAAGAATATATGTCATGTAACTTATCCCAAATTTCTTTGGCTGATGAACATTTACCAACATTTTCTCTTATCGGATTAGGTAATATTTCCAAGATGAAATCCATTGTTATTTTGTTATTCTTCTTCAATTCCTTCTTGGTTGTAGTCTTTTCCCTTTTTGAACTATCATATTTTGTAACAACTATTATCCAAATATAATGTCCCTGTGCTTGTAAAAATACTTTCGTCCTTTTTCTCCACATCTCATACTTTAAACCATTCTGACCATTAAACATTGGTACTCCATTCTCAAAATAATCCATGATCTCCTTCTAGTGGTTAAATTGTTTTCTGAAGGAACTTGCTCTGATACCAATTGTTGGATTACTGAGAGGGGGGGATGAATCAGTAATAGAGCAATTTAATCATTTTTCACCATAAAATGAAAGTGTTACATCAATTTATCATTATCATCCAATAGTTGCAGAGTAAATAAACAATGAATACATGATAAATCACACACATACATAGTACACCAGTGTTTTACGTGGAAAACCAAAGCAGGAGAAAACCACATAATTCTTTTTCTTATATGTCTTTAAGAATTGCATTCATTGGAAGCACCAAATTCCTTTTTTTTCCAGCTGCAATTGAAAGGAGGCTCCAACCCCCTAGTTTCTCAAGCTACAACCTGAAGGAAGCTTCAACTCCTCAATTCTCTGGCTACAACTAGAAGGAGGCCACAAACCCCTAGTTTCTCAGGATACAACGTGAGGGAAGCTCCAACTCCTCAATTCTCTGGCTACAACCAAAAGGAGGATACAACCCCCTATGTTCTCCATCTATAACCGGAAGGTGGCTACAACCACCTGTCCTTGCCTCGTCCAACCACCCTGACATAGAAGTAGAATGATGGAACCAATGTCACACTATCATTGTGAGATATACTATTGTAAACAAGTACCAATCAACATGTAATCAACCTGTAACAACCTGTACCAATAACCTATGCCAAAATGTACCATACATCAACCTATACCTCAACCGGTACCCCAACCTGTACCATAAACAAATGCATCAACCATGCATCAAACCTGTACAAATAACTTGTCACAATAACTTGTCCAAAAAACTTGTAATCAACTTGTACCATAAACAAGTACATCAACCATGCACGAACCTATATCTCAACCTGTACCATCAATGAGTGCATCAACCATGCACCAAATATGTACCAATCATGCATCAAATACACATCAACTATGAATCATCAAGATGTAACAACATCATCAAGTATACACCTCATGTATGTGCCAACACATCAACTACTTGTCTCAACCATGTACCTCAACCATACACCAAGTGCATATACCAATATAACCATCAAAATTTCTCTAGCAATACATCACACTATCCATAACCAAATACCATAAACTCTTACATCAAACAATGTTCCATAAACTCACTTTTATGTAGCCTTAAGTTAAACCAACAACTTCAACAACACATCACAACCAAAAGACCAATATCCATATGCCAAATACGAACAACAAAATACCAATTGTATCCTTCAACAAATATTATATATGCAACAATATTGAAAATCCAATACCATATCAAGAGCTAAACCCTAGCTCACAAAACATACCTCAAAGAAGATGTGCCATATCTCTCATAAATAGACCCCAACCATGATGTTGTCGCGATTCTACTTCCACAATTTGTTTGCCACACTTTTTCTGCCGCAATTTTCCTGTCACACTTTTTCTGCCCCACTTTTTCTGCCTCTCTTTTCCTGCCGCACTTTTTCTTCCACACTTTTCTTGCCACACTTTTTTTTCCGCACTTTTCCTGCCGCACTTTTTCTGTCATAGTTTTCATACTGCACATTTTCTACCGCACTTTTCATGCCACACTTTTTCTGCTGCAATTTTTCTCTATCAATAATACCTGACCAAATAACCTTTCACAAAATTAGATATTCAATGATATTCAAGTGTGATTTGAATGAGATACCCTTGCCTCTTATTTCTACTTTTATGTATCTTCCTCTAGGGGTTACCTTCTAACCATCTTAACCCACTTTCCTTATTTTAGGGTTAACCCACTTATAACCACTTGTCCACTTAACTTAACCACTTTCCATAATTAGTAAGTTCTCCATTAACTTTATTATTTAAATAATTTATTTTGCATCCTCTTTGACTTATAATACACTCATCACTTCACTTTATTATTTAAATCATTTCTTCTTTTCAAACACTTTGACTACTTTGACCTTTTGGGGCTTCTAGATGACTCATGAGGGTTCTCCAACTTCACATGGCCATAACTCTCTAACCGTGAGGAGTTATGTGATGTTCCACATACCACTGGAAATGACATGACATGTACTATCCATCTAGAATAGTTTTACCTGTAAATATATCAAAACTCATACCATTATCCATCAAACAAACTTGGGTCCATTACCTAAACCTTTGTGCTACCAGAATTTGTTGGAATACTGAGAGGGGGGGGGGGGTGAATCAGTATTACCCTTTTTCAACAATTAGCAGTTACTTTTTATATTTTATTGATCACCACAATAAATCAACAATGAATTGTATGCAAAATCAATTATATAAATACATTGAACATCATTTACAAGGTTTTATAAAGAATAGTGAAGGACAACAATCCTCTTTGAGCACCAACTCTAGGAGACACAGATCCCCTTCTTTAGGGCACCAACCCCAGGAAGCACCAACTCCGTCATCATTAGGGAACCAACCCTAGGAAGCACCAACTCCCTTGTATTTAGGGCACCAACCCTCGAAATCACCAATTCCCTTGTATTTAGGGCCCCAACCCTAGGAATCACCAACTCCCTTTTATTTAGAGCACCAACCCTAGGAAGCACCAACTCCCTTATCTTTTACAATTTTCTTAGTAAGGATATCAATCCTTCCATGCTCCTCCCTTCCACCCTCACTGCATAAGTATATTCAACTTTCCTTCCTGGAATTTGTTTCTGCTTTTGATCTTCTACACTGGACTGCAAAGACACTTTCTTCTCACCACACTTACTCGTTTATATAATCTTCAAACTAGTGTGAGATATAATGCATTGTGTCCTTTAGTTTGGACCATCACACCTCTTCATTTAACTTAACCATAATCTATGTTATTATTCTTATCGTGAAGGATTTTCATAAATTGATCATAGATATGGATCAATTTCATCTTTTAACTCGATCCCAAATATCTGCAATTATTGAAAAAACCAATTTCTACAGAGGCGCTTCCTTCAAACCATTTTCATATGACCGACAACGCAAAACCATGGGCTTATTAATTTAAGCACTGCCTTCTTCTTTCACCCTTTTCCTTTTAGCCCTCATATGTCTAGTGTTGGGATCGTGTTCTTCAGTACTTCGTCCTTCGGAACTTCAGGAATTTGCAACCTTTCAAATCTCCCAAATCAGATTTCGCTGAAATAGATCGGACGGTCAATAATAAATCCTCCGTTTAGATGTAAGATCCAGGCTTGTCAAAGGCCTTTCAAGTAAATCGTCGGTCAATACTTGATAAACAATTAAATGAACGGTTCTCTTTCATTTCAGAACTTCGGGTGTTCATCCTTCATGACTTCTAGCCTCTTTAAAAATGTCTTGAATAACAGACGCATGTCCATAATCTTCAACGGTTGAGAATTCTCCAGAAGTGTTTCTTTAGATCGAATGAATCATGTGCACTTCGGGCTTTCAACCTTCGGGACTTGGGGACTTAGGTCATTTTCTAGTGGTGAAAACTCTGGGAGTGACATAACTTGCTGACGTCACTTGCGTGGCACTTCCTGAGTGGCTACCACGTGTCACCTAAATTCATGGCTTACATATGCTTAAAGTACCTATGGGACCTTGACACTTTTCATCAGCTGATTATGCCATGTGTCCTTGTTGATGTCACTATTGAGGATGTGGGCTCTCAATGTGACACATATTCTTCTCCTTGATCTAATGGTCATCCTAACTCCCAAAATGTATCTTAGATTGACGGTTGAGAGTGACTTCAGAAATTCATCCTTCGGGACTTCAAGTAATTCGATTTCTCCACTTCCCGGTTCTTCCGAAGTGATATTCCCCAAAGTGTAACCTCCTCACAAATTTTAACCTGAAATAAATGTTTCTCATTGATCATGATCTTAGATCAATAGGATGATCTGTCTGCGATGTTGCTTTTCCTTGGTTTAATCCAATGACTCTTCTTCTTTTCTTATCCCATCCTTCCACTTTAAAGTGATCCAACGGCTATCGAGAATTCGGGTATTCGAGATATCATCCCTTTTTCTTTGCTTATCCTATCCTTCCACTCAACTTGATCCATCAGTCGAGAATGGTCCCAGAGTAGATCAACAATCAGGGATGATTGTGGGGTCCCAACTAGCACGACATTTAAAACTATCGTTGAGCTCCACAATGGAAAATTTCTTGTTGGTAGTAGAACTAATGCCAACCATAGATCTATTTGATGGATGTCAATCGACGGTCTAGACTAATTGCAAGATTGGAATTAGCGCATTGTTTAATTCTCCCTTCGCGCTCCACAATCAATCCTTTCCCTTGATCTGCGCTTGCATATCCTATGGTCACGACTTAATCTGATCGTTTGGTGGATCAACCATAGTCGTTGATATTTGAATCTATAGGATTTGGCGGTATAGAATAATTACGGGATTGGAAATAACACGTTGTTTAATTCTCCTTTTCCTCTCTGCAATCTATCCCTACTGTTGATCTAGTGCTTGCGTATCAACGGTCTTGATTTGATCTAATCATTGACTAGTCCTACAACGATACTTCTTTCATAATCTGACGGTCTAGAATGATTGCGGGATTGGGAATAACACACTTTTTAATTCTCCTTTTTCTCTCTGCAATCCATCCCTGTCATTGATCTGGCACTTACGTATTCAACGGTCCTGACTTGATCTGATCATGTTTCTACAATGCGCTTTCCCTTCTAAGTTTCATCACGTCATCTCTTATGATCTTTGATCTTCATTTTCTAACCCTCCTGAACTTTAATCTCTGCATACCGTCCTACTGTTTGACATCAATGACAACAATTTAATGACACTATGTCCAACAAAATTTGCTACTAGACTTTCTTCAAGGGTTGACATCAATGAAAACCAACCCAATAAATCAACACCTGATGCTGCATAATTTTCCAAGGTGTCATAATGTGTAGTAGCACCTCTAACCAAAGCTATTACACACAACACCGCATGATACTTTCCTGACTTTCCCAGTGTTGGGCAACTAAGGGAATCTCAAAGCTTCCTGACACACATATTACATCAACATCTTCGTCTCTGACAAAATGTCTTCTGAAAGCCTCCAAACACCCTCAACAAGGGGTTTAGTTACAATGTCATTGGAATGAGAAACAACCATAACAAAATGAAGGCCCTCTATTTTTGTAATGGATCACGTCAACAGTTGAGCAACAACAAAGACAATTAACGTATCAAATTTACTTCTCCACCGGTTTGCATTGCTATGAAAATCTTAGCGTAGTGGAGTGAATTTAATTTTATAATCTTTGTTGGATACTTTGGAAGCTATCCCAACAGGCAGGTGAGTGGAGTATGTGGTAATCCATGTTGTGGACATTGTCGATATACATGACAAAACTGTTGTTGCTCCCGCCATCTAGTTCTACCTCTAAATAAATGATAAAAATTTGCAACATTATTCACAACTAATATACGTGTCCCTCATTGTTGTTAACCTGAGTAATTACGATCGAAGGTCTCCCTATATAGGCATTGACATGTTACAAATGATTGCATTAAACTCGTCATAATAAAATGTTTTTGCTCTTAAAGGAGGAAAAATGACGACAATTTGGATGGTCTCACATATATAACAACGCATGATATAGTTACCATGCCCTTTATAATCTTTTGCATCATGCTCCATTACTTTATTGCCACAAATATGATTTTGATAATCCATAATATCTCATTAAATAGAGAGGGCATGGAATTGTTTGCAAGAGACGAAATTAAGTGCTAAAGTTAATATATGGAGAGACAAGATATAATAACATATTATTTCTTTAGGCATGGGACGACGTTTAATTTATAAAAAAAGGAACGTGACATAACTTTTTTTACATTATGGATGGCAAGTCATGAGACATATTTTGGAAAATGAGGTATGTTGGGTGGAATATGGCAAGGCTTTGAAATATATAATATGGCCATAATTGACCTTGAAGAATAGTTATTGAGTCTCACTTTTATATAGTGAAGAATGTGGGTTTATATATCAACAAGGGTGACATAAGGGTCTTTGGACATGTGTGTCATTGGCGAAATAAGATGACGTGAATAATGCGAGTGAGTAAAGGGATATGCTTATTAGTAAGTCAAGCGTCACAATAAATTCACTTATGAACAATGCACCAATATTTAACGAGAAAAAGTGAAACTTTGCGCAAGTAGTGTGACTCGAGAGGGAGCCTGGAAATGCTTTGTCGGCTAAGTATTGTTGACATAAATCATCATCAACACCTGACTGTCTCCATAAAAGAATCTCAAGGGGATATCGAAGTCTAGCTCAGGCATAATCAGACATCTCATCATTTTAACTTTGGGTTCAACATAAAAGTCCTTTGTGATTTTTATTATAATCCCAATTGTTACTTCTGGAGGGATGTCTTCATTTTTGAAGAAATCCTTGCAAGCCCACCAAAGGAAATAAACCAAAATACATGGAAATCCTTCATACTGCTTCACTGAGATATATACTAGCTAGTCCTTAAAGCAATCCTCTAGCCTCCCTTTCATCTAGGAGGACATCTAATTTATTTATGCCTTCACATTCCTCGGAAGTTGCATGGTGTAAGGACAACATATAAAAATGTGATAGAAGATTCCTCGTTATATTTTCATAATGCACACCTATTTGGGTCAATCCATCCTCTTTTAACTCCATTATCCCAAGTGAGGAGTTTATTGTTTAATGCTAGCCATAATGTTATTTTACTCTCTAAAGGGGAATTTAGATTCCAAAGGATACCCCACCACCATATTTTTCCCTAGTGAGTTGCACTTCCATACTATCCTGGTATCCTAATTTCATTGTAAATTCCCCTGCACCGGACTTTTAATACCAACATAGGACATACTTCTCTTCCTCTTTTAACCTAATATAGTTGGAGACTAATTTACCAATATATTGATTCCATTCGTCTACTTCAGTGCCTTTCATTCCTAGGGTTTCATTGTCTTCCAACCCTGCCTCCCTCTAGCTTGGGGAGATTGGGCTTTGAAATCCTCCAAAGTGAACATACCAGTCGAATGAAGGGCTTGAATGAGGGGAGCCAAAATTCTAAAATAATTCTTTGTTCCCATCCATGGGTCTTATCCCACTCTAACCTTTCTTCCATTTCCAATCCCCTACATTATCCACTACCAAATCAGAGGAAAATCTTGTACTAGTGCCTTCCGAAAAATGGATCCCTTTGAGGAATTTCTTGGATGCCTATACCATTCTTCAATTAACATGTTCTGCATATACTTGGATTTCATAACTCTTACCCAAAATGTATCATTTTGAGTTAGCCTCCATAAACTATGAGCAATTAAGGAATGAGAGAAAATATAAATATTTTTAATTCACCAACCTCCAATATTTTTAGGAGCTTCCACACGACTCCACTTTACTAGGGGAGGGCCTCCCGACCTGTGTGGTCCTGGCCATAAGAACTAAAAACTAATATTTTTAATTTGGGTTAGGATGTCTTTTGGCACCATGACTATCAAGGTCCAATAGACTCGAATACTCTCCAACACAAACTTTATCAGAACTAACCTTCCTCCTCTTGAGAGTAACCTATTAATCCGAAGAGACACCCAAGACTTGAATTTCTTATACAACCACATACAATCTAAGAATATATATTTATTTGGCTTGAGAAGAAACTCGAGGTACTTGAAACCAGACTCCAAATCCTTCATAGGATAAGGAATAAGGTTTCCAATCTATTGGTTCAGACTATCAAACAAACAACGAGGAATTAAACATGATTTTTCGATATTAATTTCCATTCCAATAGCTTTACAATATAGATTCGAAGCTTCTTTTAAGGAGGTAAGGTCCCTCAATGACCCTTGGGAGAAACATAACATGTCATCAATAAAGAGGAGATGTTAAATGGTTTCTTGGCCTGACACCTTGACTTCCCTAAGGACTCCTTTATCCCTGTAATATTTTATTAATTTACTCAGTGCTTCACCACTATTAGAAACAGGAAAGGTGATAACGGACATCCTTGTCTGAGACCACATGAAGCTTGAAAGAAGCTAGAGGGAGCACTATTGATGAGCACCACAAAGGAAACTGACTATACACACCCCATGATATAATTAATGACAAATAATTCCATTCCCATTTTCAACAACACTAACCGGGTAAAGGTCCAACTTACTCTATCATAGGCTTTGGAAAAATCAAGTTTGAGGACAATTGTAGTTTGATTGAGTTGTTTGAAAAAATGAAGGGCTTCATGGGAGATTTCCACCGTATCAAGAATTTTTCTATGTTGAAGGAAACCAAATTGTTCTTCAGAAAAAAGATCCCTTAAAATAGGTTTTAGTCTACTAGCTAGATTTTGGCCATAAAAGTATATATCGCATTGTAGCAAGAGATCAACCGATAATCCCTGAAGGATTCTCCTTCTTGTTTTTTAGGGATGAGCATGATGAAGGTAGAATTTAAGGACTCCAAAACTTTCCCAGAACTTTGAGATTCCCTTACTACCTTTAAAATATCCTCTTTCAATAAATCATAAAAACCAAGAAAAAATTCCACAGTGATACCATCGATCCCTATACTCTTACCTTTTTGCATAAAAGAAAGAGCATATTGAATTTCAGGTTCTGAGACCTCTTTTACCAGAGAACAATTCATGTCTCCCATAAAAATTGGAGGGAATTTAGAAATCACCTCCAGAATCTATTGGATGGGATAACCATCTAGCTTCCGAAAGAGAGATTTAAAATGGCACACCCCCACCTCTACTTTGTACTTAAAATAAATAACAACAGAACAATTAGATGCTTTGACTTCCTAGATCGTATTCAGATTTTTACAAAAGTTTGCAAACCAATGAAAGAATTTTGTGTTATTATCACCTTCTTTTATCTAGACCGATCTGTTCTTAATCCACTAGGTTTCCTCCTCTTTTTCCAGTATTGAGTGTTGAGATGATTCATATGCATGTAACTGAGCAAGTAGTGTTTTCTTCATGTAATTGAGAAATCTTGTACTCCTTCTCTTTCAATTGATCTTGTGTCCTTTCCTTATAAGATTTTAGCCATTTATTCAAAACCACCTTGACTTTGGCTAAATGTTTTGTGAATATTCACACGAAGGATGAGGAAGAGGAGCGAGTAATATGCTCCCATGAGTCCTCAATGAGAAGCCTATAATATTCCTCTACTATCCACTAATGATTGAATTTTAGAGGTGTTGGTGGAGACTCCCCACTTAAATACAATTTGAATATGAATGATAAGTGGTCAAAGAGACCTCCAATGAACACCCAATAAGTGCACTATTCAACAGTGGCTCTGAAACTAAAAATCTATCCAATCTTTTTGACATCGCTTATGTTGGTTGTGGAGCCTGATTATCTTCTTGTTTCATAGGTCTTTGTTTTTCAACCGTGTTTATAGCCCATGAAGATTATACACCTTGGAATATTGTACACCCCTCCACATGGAGGGGTTGAAGGAGGGGCTTTCCCCCCCTTACGGGATCCGGGGGGCTCATCCCCCCGGTTGGGAGGTCCAGGGGAAAGCGGGACCCCGGAGGAGGTTCGAGGCGAAGCCCACAAATGAAAATTTTCCTTATAAATGTATATTGTAATTTCATAGTAAATCTAGACCGTTCTTTATAAGGTCTCAAATCCGATGGTAGAAGTTATGTTCAGGTTTTTTTCCCTAGAAGGAAACCCTCTTTTATGAGGAAAATGTATTTCGGCTACGCATCATTAAGAATATTGTATTCTAAGAGAGGATACTATGAGATAAAGAAGAGGAAGTTACAACTGGTGTGTTGTAGGTTGTATCCCTTCATTTGCTGGATAATAATAAAGGAAGGACCTGGCAATTTCTTTGGTGGGCGTAGCCCACACTGGGTGAACCATGTATATATGTGTCTCTATTGTATTATGTATCTTATGTGTTTTATTTATGCATTTGTTTTTATTTTATTGCTCCATGGTCCTATTTTTCTAAAAACTAGTATCAGAACGAAAGGTAACTCGCAAGAAAAGAGGGTTCATGGTTCAAGTGGGAGCAATGGTTGAAGATGGAAAGTTTAGGGTCGAGAAACTTAATGGCCAAAACTACCAGTTATGGAAGATGCATATGGAATATTATTTATATTAAAAGGATCTATTCATACCATTGGGTGGAGTATCAAAGAAACCGATGGCCATGAAGGATGAACAATGTGAGGTTCTTGATAGAAAGGCACTAGGAACGATACGGTTGAGCCTAGCATCATCGGTGGCTTTCAATATTTTGAAAGAAAAGACAATGAAGGAGTTGATGGATGCATTGGCTAAACTGTATGAAAAATACTCAGTGTCCAATAAGGTATTTCTAATGAATATATTATTTAATATGAAGATGTCAGAAGGTGGGTATGTTGCAGATCATTTAAATGAATTTAATATGGTTACTAATTAGCTAAGTTATGTAAAAGTGGAATTTTATGATGAGATCAGGGCCCTTCTAATCTTGTGCTCATTGTCAGAAAGTAGGAATGGCTTGGTCATGGTTGTAAGTAACTTTTTCATTGATTTAAACACTTTAAAATTTGATGATGTTGTTGGTGTTATCCTTAGCGAGGAAATGCGACGGAAAATCATAGGTGAGACATAAGGTAATGGGTTAAACATGGAGAACAGGGGAAGGCAAAAGGATAGAGGAAAGGGATCATGGAACCGTAGGAATTCTAGGAAGGGAAGATCCAAATCCATATTGGGAAAGATAGAGTGTTGGAATTGTGGGAAGAAATGACATATGAAGAAAGACTGCAGAGCTCCAAAGAAACAAAGAAATGGACAACAGGAGAAAAATCAGGGAGAAAATGTAATAGGTGATGTGTTACAAGATGCTTTGATTCTTTCTGTAGATAATATTTCCGAGTCTTGCGTAGTAGATTCAAGGGATTCATTTCATGCCACACCCCATAGGAAACATTTTCTAAATTATGTTCAAGGTGATTTTGGACAGGTTCATTTGGGTAATGATGAACCATGCAAAATTGTTGGAATGGGAAAGGTAAAAATAAAGAAAATGAATGGAATCCAGTGGTCGTTGAAAGAGGTAAGACATGCTTCATATCTAAGGAAAAATATAATTTCAACAGGGAAGTTGGAAAGTGAAGGTTGTATATCCATATATACAGATAAGGTGTGGAAGGTCACCAAAGGATCACTGGTGATAACAAAGGAGAGAAGGTAGGTACATTGTATTTATGCACTGGTAATACTGACTCTTCTATCTCTTTAGCTTCTACAGGAGTGGATATAGCACTGTGGCATCATAGGCTTGGACACATGAGTGAGAATAGGATGCAAATACTTCATAAAAGAAATTTGTTGTCAGATCTTAAACAAATTGATTTGGATTTCTGTGAGCATTGTGTTTATGGAAAACATAACAGACTCGGATTTCTCAGAGTCGAAAAAGAAAAGAAGAGTGAAAAGTTAGAGCTTGTGCATACAAATGTATGGGTACCAGCTCAGGTATCATCTCTTGGTATATCTCGTTATTATGTTACTTTTATTGATGATGCAACTAGAAAAACTTGGGTTTATTGCATTCGACAAAAATATGATGTTTTTTATACTTTTAAGAAATGGAAATCTTTGGTTGAGAATGAGACAGGAAAAAGGTTGAAGTGTCTCAGATCAGACAATGGAGGTGAATATTGTAGCAAGGAGTTTGATGATTATTTTTAATACCACGGGATTCATAGAGAGAAGACAATTCTAGGAACACCACAAGAAAATGGTGTGTTAGAAAGGATGAACAGGACAATCATGGAGCGTGCAAGGAGTATGAGATTACATGTTGGTTTTCCCTTACAATTTTGGGCAGATGTTGTAGATATTGTTGTTTACTTAATAAATAGAGGAACTTCAAGATATTTGGATGGTGGAATTCCAGAGGATGCATGGACAGGTAAAAGGGTAAACTATTTTTTTTAAGACTTTCGGTTGTGAAGCATTTGTCCATATTGATAAAGAAAATAGAACAAAGATTGAGGAAAAATCCAAGAAGTGTACCTTTATTAGATACAATGTTAACGATTTTGGTTATCACTTATGGGATTATGGAAATCACAAAATCATTAGGAGTAGAGATGTCATATTCAATGAGAAGGTCATGTACAAAGATCAATTGCAGGGAAAGGAATAGGAAAAAGAAAAACCAAAATACACACTCTTGATTAGATCACTGAAAAAGAAATTCCAAAGGTACCAGAAAATCAAAATGTAAAACAACATGAGCAACAGGTACCTCAAAATCATGCAAGTGATGTTAGAAGATATACCAGGTTAAGTAGACCCCCTAAATGATACTCTCCTTCATTGTATTATTTATTGTTGATTGATTCTGGTGAACCAAAATGTTATGAAGAGGAAATACAGGTAGACACTAAAAAGAAGTGGGAACAAAGAATGAAAGAAGAAATAGATTCCTTGGTAAATAACCAGACTTGGGATTTGGTTCAGTTGCATGCAAGAAAAAGAGCATTGCAAAATAAATGGGTTTACAAGTTGACAGAAGAAGATGCAGGCAAAAAGTGGTACAAGGCTAGACTTGCTGTAAAGGAGTTTGCACAAAAAAAAAGTATAGATGACATGCTTGTTGCAGGGTCTAATATGCAGGATATAAATGTGCTCAAGAAGAAATTAGCTAATTCATTTGTGATGAAGGATTTGGGTGTTGCAAAGAAAATCCTTGGTATGAGAATAACAAGAGATAGGAAAAATAACAATTTGACATTGTTTCAAGGTGAGTACATAGAGAAGGTGTTGGAGAGGTTTAGAATGAAAAATGCAAAACCAATTAGTATACCTTTCGCTAGCCATTTCAAATTAACCAAAGAAATGTGTCCCTAGACACAGGAGGAGATACAATACATGTCCAGGGTCCCTTATTCATCAACAGTTGGCAGCTTGATGTATGTGATGGTTTGCACAAGACCAGATATTGCACATGCAGTGGGAGTTGTGAGTAGGTATATGAACAATCCAAGTAAAGAAAAAGGAAATAAAGTGGATTCTCAGGTATTTGAAAGGTATTTCTACTCATGCATTATGTTTTGGAGGTTCAGACACTATTCTACAGGGATATGTTTATTCAGATATGGCAGGTGATAAAGATAGTAGGAGGAGCACCACAGGGTATGTTTTTATTGTAGGTGGAACAACAGTAAGTTGGATTTCGAAACTGCAAAAGGTTGTTTCACTTTCAACAATAGAGGTAGAGTATGTTGCTACTACAAATGCTAGTAAAGAGATGATTTGGTTACAAAGGTTTATGGAGGAATTGGGAAAGAAGCAAGAGAATAGCAGGTTGTACTGTGACAGCGAGAGTGCCATTCATCTTGAAAATAACTCAGCCTTCCATTCGAAGACTAAGCATATACAACTCAGGTACCATTTCATACAATCCGTCTTGGAAGGTGGACATTCGAATTTGGAAAAGCTACACACTAGCTAGAATCCTGCAGACATGTTAACAAAGGGAGTAACTAGGGATAAACTGAGTTCCTACTTAGCTTCAATTGGTCTTCAAGCATGAAGGTGAAGATGAGAAATTTGTCAAGTCCAACGTGGAGTATAGTCTAGAAGGTACAACATCAGTGGAGTTGTTGTGATCAGTCTCCAAGTGGGATATTGTTGGTTGTGGAGCGATTATCTTCTTGTTTCATAGGTATTTATTTTTCAGCCATGTTTATACCCCATGAATATTGTACACCCATCCACGCAGGGGGGTTACACTAGGGGGAGCTTGCCCCCCTTACAGGGTCCAGGGGCAAGTAGGCCCCCAATGGGGGTTCAAGGGATGACATTCCCCGATGGGGGTTCGGGGGAAATCCCCCAAAGGAAACATTTCCTTGTAAATGTATATTGTAATTTCATAGTAAATCTGGACCGTTCATTATAATGTCGCAGATCTGACGGTATAAGCTATATTAGTTTTTTTTCCCTAGAAGGCAACCCTCTTTTATGAGGAAAATGTATTGTCGCTTTACATCATTGTGAATATTGTATTCTGAGGGAGGAGACTATGAGAGAAAGAAGAGGAAGTTATAGTGGATGTGTTGTAGGTTGTATCCCTTCATTTGTTGGATAATAATAAAGGAAGGACCTAACAATTTCTCTGGTGGACGTAGCCCACACTAGGTGAACCATGTATATCTGTGTCTCTATTGTATTGTATATCTTCTATGTTTTATTTATGCATTTTATTTTATTTTATTGCTCCATGATCATGTTTTTCTAACATCTTCTTCATTAACACAAAAATCCCTCCAGGTAGGTACCAACTTCATTGGCTCAATATCTACTAAGTGGTATTTTTCAAAGAAATCTAAAAAGAAATGACTTTGCACATCCTACCTGGGACTAACCCCCCATACTTCTCCTAAAGGTAATGTAAGATTCAAAACCCCTCAGAATAGGGTCAATGAATTGCTCAAAGCAGTTGAGTCTACCAAGTTTTCCCAATAAGGGACTCTTTCGAAATAAGGCCCATAAATGTTTAGAATATTGAGGGAAATTCCAAGATCTTTAATCTCCAACTTTATCAAAATTGTTGAATTGTATAGTGTCAAAGAGAGAGCCTTATAGGTCAGACTCCATCCCATTATTAAACCTTCTGATTATCCCTCTGCATCCATAGAAAAAAATGACCACCATTTTATCCAAGATTAAAATACGACTCTTGCTATAGAGCCTTCACACTTTATCTCCTAAATTAATATTACATCTGTATTATGACTCAAAATGATCCTTTTGAGGGCTAGATGCTTGCAGGAAACCCCAACCCCTCTCGTGTTGAAGGATAGCACAATCATAGAGGATACTTATTAATGGATTTCCCTTCTCTAAGGCCCCTTGTGACGGTGGACTACTTACCTTTCCTAATATCATGAACATCTTTTTTTGTGCTCTCAACAAATGGGACTTCCTCCCCATAGGATTGGATTGAATAGGGCCAAGAGATAAACCACCTAGAAAAGATAAATCCTCTTTTTATTTTCTACACATCCTTAGGACGTACCCTTTTTTAGGGAGGTGGCTTCCCTCTTATCCTCGGGATAAGGACTGGACTCTTCTTCCGTAGCCCCTAAACAGTTCACAGAACAACACTCTTCGAATGGACTCCCTTTTGGAGGGGAAACATGACTAGGAGAAGTAGGGATGCTATTGAGAAGGCCTGACACAAGGGAACACAAAATAGGCTTAGTAAAAACCAATCCTTTTTTGCACTCGACCTTAAGGGGGTCCGAAGGGGAGGGAAGCGTAGACAAAGAAGGGACATGAAGAAAAATACCAGGGTTGGATTGTGCAAGGTCCAACTCATTTCTTATCCTAGTAACTTGCACAACATATAGATATTTTGGAGAGAAAAACCAACCTCTATTCACCTGCAATGATGGAATTTTATTACCATCATTTTTTTCTTCCTTGGACTTCTGTTGATAAAAAAATTGGTCACCTCGATTTTATTCTCTTTGGAAAAAAATATTTTTTTGTTAGAATGAATAATTTGTGCATGCTCATTATCTCATGGTGTATCCCTTAGTCTCAGCTTCATCATACATTTTACAGAATCAAAATTCGAGTCTGTATGCCCAAGATACTCATAATGTTTTCCAAAAGTCTGACAAAGAGATTGTAAGAAGAACTTCGAAGAATGAAAAAAATTCTAAGTGTTTTTCTCCTCTTCCCCTCTCCTCTTCTTCCATGTGAAAAACTTAGTCCTTTTTAGCTTACATTTCCCTCTCATTTGTCCTCTCTTCTCATACTTATTCATTTTAACACTTTCCATCTCCTTCCCATCTCCATACTTTGCCATTTTTTCTCTCTTATCCCTTCGCTTCTCTTCTCATCTTATACTCTCATCTCTTACTTAGCCATTTTTTCATTTTCTCATTACTCTCCTATTCTCTTCACTTCTCATACTTATCCATTTTTCTACCTTTCATTCCTTACTCTCATCTCCATACTCTTATCATACTTAGACATTTTTCTACTTTTCATTCTTTACTCTCCTCTCTCTCTTACTCTCCTCTCCATACTTAACCATTTTTCCCTCTTCCACTCTACTCTTCATACTCCATATTCCACACTTAGCCATTTTTCTCTCTTTATTTCCTTACTCTCCTTTTCTTAACCATTTATATGTTCATATTTCTTTTATTTTTATTTTCCATTTCCTTTTTTTTTCATTCTTACACTATAGACTATAGTCTTATACTTAGACATTTTCATGACCCTTTTTACCATTAATTACCACCTTACCTAACTCTGCATTCACAAACCTTTTTACCATTAATTACCACCTTACCTACCTCTACATTCATGTAACCCCATGGATTCCTCATATTATTTCTCTTGTCCTAAGTTTTCTGAGCGACCAAAATATTACCGAGATATGTATTTTTCTAAGGCATGAAGAGATACACTAAGACCTGCATAATATCATTTGTTTCACATTAGTGATAAGGAATATTTAATAGTATAAGCACTAAATTCCTTATAATCACAATGCATGTGGGATTAAAAGAGGCAGAATAAAATGAAGGGCAGGAATGATCCACAAATTTAATGGGCGACTGCTGAGCAGCGACCTTCAGAAGTTCAAAACTCAAGATTCGGGTGTCCGTTTTGGGAAAGATATACCTTGTTGGAAATTTAATTCGATGAGGAATAATATGGAATAGGTTTTATGGGATGAATGTTTCCATAATTCTCATAGAAATTAAAATAACAGTCGACTCTGTTTCCATGGTTTGCTAGTAAATTTGTTTGGAACCTCGACTTCCCGAGGCTATAAGTTGAGATCCATAACTCCAAAGTTTTCTCAAGAGGACTTGTTGGAAATATGGGATGATGAATACTATTTCTAGATTGGTTTCTGTGGATGAGAAGTCAATTACCAGGATTAAAAAAATTAAAACATAGTCCACTTTTTTCAGGAAGTCAATTTTAAAGTTTTGAAATAAAAGTTTATTAAATCAATTTTATTAAAGGATTAAGTGGGTCCCAATTAGAGGCATGAATTCCAATGACCTAATTTCATTGATGAGTATTTAATAAATCATTAATTCAAAAAAGAATCATGTGGAAACTTCCAGAAGAACAAGAAACCCCAACTACTTCAAGAAAGCATTGGGAGCAATTTTAAAAGAAGAGAGCACCATCAAATAAGGGTTAGAAGATAATAATAGAAAAGGTTCAACCATTAGTATGTATCCAGGTCTCTAATCAACAAACAAATATCTCCATTTTTCTTGCTTCTTCTTCTATACTATTTTTCTCAAGGCTTTATGCTTGTATTTTTGAACTAAGCATAAGGCTAAGTTTTTGAGTGTTTTTTTTGTATTCTTCTAGGCCTTTGCTTAATATATCATAGGAGTATTTTACAACCACCTATATTATTGATAAATGCAATCCATGATTGTCTAATTGATTCATGGAGATTCATTCCTTATGTTTGGAAATCTTTATTTCTGAAGAACTAGTCAATTGGTTTACTAAATGCTTTGTAATGAGAAATATTTTTCATGTAATAAATTCCACTGAGAACTATTTCGGGGCATAACCTTAATGATTTTTCAGATCCTGTGATTTCTGAGTGTGAGATTTTTGGAGTGTGTCTATCAAATTCTTTTCAGTTTTGAATGCAATGCTCATTTAAAATTCTTTGAAATGATCAATGGAATTTCATTCTTTTTCTTGTGAGAAAATATAGATGCATCTTTAGCTTGCATGTATTTATGAGGGATGTTATAATGAAGCTCAACATATATTTATTCTGATATTGAAGCCTTTCTTCATCTGTTATGGTTAAGAAGTTGCTTGGTCAATTCAAGAATAAATTTGGTTATCAAGACCCATTCTATACATAAACTAAAGCAATAAAGATTTGGGGTTTTCGATTTAGCCTTCTCCCATTTGGTAGTCCAATCCAAGAACATCAAGCTACATGTTTTGGACAATTATAGAGGAGTACCGCCTCTATAAAAATGCAGGGGGATTTTATCCTCGTGAGATTGATATTTGGATCTTGACCAATCAGAACATCAACAAATTCTTCACCCACACTTTCCTGAACCACTCCCTACTTGGAATGATTTTTGATAGTGTGCTTGTAGATGGAAAACCTCAAGACAGGCGAAGCAACAAAATGGCACCTTGTAGTAATATATCTTTTGAATCCACTTAAAATTGTCAAAAACCAATTCCATATCCTCTATCAATCCATCTATGAGATCCACCTCAATTTGAATCCATTACCACCACTTGTCCACCTTATTTTACTAATTCGGCTCTAACCCTATGAATTTTTCCAACTTATTTCTTATATATTCAAGGACTTGGTTGTTCCAAAATACTAATGGGAGCCTAGGAACGATGGCCTAGACCCACATGGCCATCACAAGAGCCCTAACTTGGTCGAAATCAACCAACCATCTATGAATTACCAGTCCCCTAGCTCCACTTTTTACCTAATATATTTTCGCAATATTCCTTCAAGTCGAAAATAAAACTCAACCATCCTTGCACCATGATATGGAAGACAAGCATATATCCTATCACAGGTACCTAGTTTAACTCCAACCATTTGGTTAGAGATCCCAATCAAACCACATTGTTTATGAACCTTCTGACTAGTGTCTTTCCTAAACAAATACGATATATCCTCTAACTTGACATCCTTTCCTACCACCATGTCGACCTTCTCCTTCCATACTCTCACACACTTCTTTGAATTTTTACTTGAAACAAACCCTTGGCTCAAAATTGTGTC
>ML814543.1:41750-112295 GCA_009831015.1 Picea engelmannii | reverse complement strand
TCTGATTCAAAGTGCTATTTCTGTTGCTATTTCGTATATCATTTCTGTGTATTGTGAAGATTATGCTGGATATTTTACTGTTATTCTGTCATTTCTAGCATTTCGTTTCTGTTATGCATATTTTATATATCTGGTATCTTTCATTTTCAAAGGACTATATATCCTATCAAACAAAGGATTTTGGAATGTCGCGATGATTGGTGACTTTGTGATCATTAAAAGGGCACTTTCATCTTGCAAACTTCCTTCTGATCCTCAAATACCTAGACTCTAGCAATGAGTGCTTGAGCCTTTAAAGAATTGTTTTCACTATGAGTTCTTTCATGTGTACTAGAACCATGATAAAGAGGAAAAAACCCAATCCAATGAAGGATCTCACCTTGCAGAAGGAATTATAAGTAAAAAGGAAGGGGACATTAGTTTCTCCACCATGTTCCCCCCTCCATGAGTGTAACTAAGAAAATGCATTACAATAAACAACACACATCTTTTCATGCATATACAAGGTAGATGAAACAACATCCATCACATCCTTATTGCATTCATTGTTCCACTCCTTTGCATAATTGACATAATGAAGGGTACAATGTTAGAGAGGGATCCTACATCTAGGATGGATTGATAGTTATATGGTCTAATATCAACAATGAAGGATCTAGAGAACATTGCACAATTGAAATGATAAAGTTTAGCTCCACAACCTGCTTTCTGTGTTGTCTTCCTAGGTATTCCTCACCATAGTGTGTATGTTCCCATGGAACATTACCACTGTAGGAATCAATGATGTCTCATTTGTGATTTGAAGGGCTTGCAAAATGGTTTAAAACAATTTAAGAAGGATGTAGCTAAAACTAGTGGTAACATGACATACTCGACTCTACAATGAACTATATGGAAAGAGGATTTTGAAAAGAAAATGGAGGAGTGAAATAGAATTCAAGGCTAGTGCACCATAGACACTGGAAAACATATTCTTAGTCTGTGTGAATAAGAGGAGTCTCATGACTTATTGGCAGTTTAATAGGGAAACAAGTCAATACGGCCTCCACCATTTCGTCTATTCAATCTCTAGTGGAGCACATAATGGCACACCTATATCTTCCCACATGCATTCATGGCTTCTCCTCACCCTATCCAAATGGATACCTCAGTGGAAGTTGCATCCTTCAACCTACCTAAAGCTTCTATGGATGACTCTTCTCACCCAGTACAAGTTTTTGAAACCATGTCTACTCATTTAGCCATCTCTGCTACTACGACTATGGATTTTGAAGACCCAATTGCACCTGTGGACTTGGAGATCGATGCACTTTCTGGGATTAGTTAAATTTTATGTACTTTCTTTATTAAATTATTTGTTATTTTGTGTTTGTGCTAGTATATTTCATATGGAATTATTCGTGTGGTTCCATACTTAGGTGTTTTTAGACAAAATATTCTATTTGTATTTTTTCCTCAAAAAAAAGCATAATTCTATTCTTCCAAAGAGAACCAAATTACATTTTGTGGATGCCAAAGGCATGACCCAATCCTAGGTAGAATATCCCAAAGGGACACAAAGTAGCTAGTTGGAGAGCCAAAAAAAAGAAAAGACATAAATCGATAGCGGCCCTTAATAGGCGAGAAACCCTGAACAAGAGAGATTTTCACTGAATAAACCTCCAAATAGAAAAACCAAACAACCTCAGGAGGTTGGATGGACTAGGTTAGAGCAGTATGAAAACCATCACAAGTAGAACCAATTGCAGAGACGATGATGAAGACCCGAAAATAGCATCAGTAAAACCAAGGATTACACACCCACTCCATGGACCTCAAGGTGTTGAACCCGCACTACACGCCAAAGAAAAGGACCTCAAAGTTCTGGCACAACCTCCACTAGATAATATCAATGGTCACCGAAAGGATCCTTCTCTGGACATACATCAAACCCTGAACAAACCAAAGAACACAGGGGGAGTAACCACAGAGATGGAGAAGTAAAATCAAGGAGATCACTTAAAATAATTAGATATGATATAAAGAAAACCATGTATCACCCCAGCAGGAGCTCAAAAATGAGACTTCATCTTGAAAAATCTAGATCCACCCTCAAAGAAGACACCAAAGAAGTGGCTAGGCAAGGAGAGGATGTGAACGTCAAGAGATTCCAACCCCAGCAACACAGGGAGGGGAAACTGACCCCCATCCACACCCACAACAATCAAGGAGGAGATACACGGATATGAGAATATCCTCAAGTCATCGCGTAGAAGCAATCCACCGTGTAAAGATCCTGGAGTATCCAAGAAAACTATAGCTATGCCTAGCAATGGGCATAAGGGATGGCGACTGCGGCTAGGGTCTGTAGGCGATCCACAAGTCGTCGCGAAGAAGAAACCACCGTGGAAGGAGCCTGGAGAATCCACACGATCTTCAGCTGCAACTGGTAATGGGAAGGAGGGAACGCATCTGCGGCTAGAGAAACCTCACCGAGAGAAGGTGCATGAGCGGGCATCTGTGACTAGGGTTTCTCCCATCCATAGAGCCCCACCCCAAAATATTCTATTTGTATTATATATAGAATTCTGGAATAAAATATCTAGGTATATGGCCTTTAATCCTACCCACTTTTTGTAAATTTCCAAGCATACAATTCAACCACAACCTTTTATAAAACAAACCCCTAACCATTATTGTGAAAGAAAAAAATTGTATTATAATTGATCAAAAACTAAACTATAATAGATTCATTTTAATCATGGATCTATTAAGCATTGAGAGGGATGAAAACAACTAAGGTGCACTCATCTCACTATTTAAAAAATCTAGATTTAAGATGAATTTAAGATAGTTAATTTTTATTATTATTAATAATAATATTTTCCCATTCTTTCTTTCTTTATTTTTAACATTTAATGTTGGATGCCAGTGTTTTTATATTTTATTTTATTAACATGATGGATAACACATGTTATGCATCGCATCTAACTAGAATGTATAACACCTCACTTCTCTCAATGTAATAATACTTAGAATTATAATTTATCATGCACAATCAAATATGAATACTAGCATGTGAGTACTAAATCTTGTTGGCATAGGGGCAGACCTAGGGTTCAACGCTACAACAGTGCACCAACAAAACCCTAACTACCGACCCTTTCGACAACACCTGCGAAGCAGATGAAGTCTTACCCGAGGTAGAGGCAGGCGTGGTTACAGGACTCAGGTGTCTGCAACCTTAGCTGGGACACAAATCTGTGAGTACACCCTTAACAAAGCACTTAGCATCAATAGTTCACCTAGAATTAACCCTTATCTCACTTCGTAGATAACACAGAGCATCGTAGTATTCACTTAGATCTAAGATAATTCAACACTTAACAACATACAATAGATTAGATCTAGTATATCAGCACTAAGTAACTTCATACATATTATATTTAACATTCAGTTACATCTTAGAAGCACAAAGCGTGAATAGATCTATCTAATCTTGTCAAAGCACTTAGCAATACATTAATCTAAGAATAAGCACAAAGCATAACACACAGTATTTACATGGTTCACCCCCACCCTGGGGCTACGTCCAACAACTCTTCTTCCTTATTAGCTTCAGTCAATCAGGTTATAGCACAGAGCTATCAAAACCTCACTCCGCATAGGACAGGAGATCTGCGTGCACCTCGCCAGATCCTCCTTCCCTGAGTAGATCTAGCATAGAGCCTTCTTACATTATTTGCACTCAACACTTACAACACTTGCACTCAGCTCTACAATTCAATCACATAGATGTCAATCTAGCACTTAACTTCCAGTCACCTCTCTTCCTACATTGCCTAGCTACTTATTTATATATTACAAAAGTGGGACTAAGCATGGGTAAACCCACGGGCCGACATCCCTTTCCCATTACATATCCCCAAAACCCAAAAAGGACCCAAAGTGGGACGAGATCCTATGATCTCTGCTTCATCTTGCGCACTTCCTTCCATAGGGCATCAAAGTCCCAAAAATGGTCAAATATGACCAAGTATTCCTCAAAACTTGGTCAAGGGCCAACAGGCCCCCAACGCTCACCTGTGACTCGTCCTGAGTCACTCAAGTCTAACCAATTCTGCTTCAAACGCCTTGAGTTTGGCTCGAGCTACTTCAACCTGTTGCATTTCTACTGCTTCTTTCTCTGTGAATTCCTAGATGAGTGTGACATTCACCAGACCTTCGAGGCGTTGTTTTGTTGTATTCACAACCTATTCCAGATCTGTTCCTTGGTTCTCAATCTCTAAAAATAGTTGACATGCCTTATCCTGCAAAGGTTGAAGTTATTGAGTCACTTCCATGACCTTGCTCTAGATCATATGGATATGCTGCTCTGTGACGCATTGCTCGTGGGATCGCTTCATTTTCTCTATGGTTGATAGGGCCTTCAGCTGCACCTGTAGTGTCTCAGCTTGGTACTTCACCTCCTGGAGTTGCGACTCCAATTTATGCAATTATGGGTTCTCGGTTAGGTTCTCATGTAGCTACACACTTCTGCTACTTAATTGTTTGCATTCCTCTGTGAGTGCTTTAATCCTTTCTACTGTACTCCGGGCTGTTATTTCTTGCTGGTTGCGCTCTTCTTGCGGGGTACTTGGTATAGTTTGAAGCTCTAATTCCACAACTCTTTGTTGAAGCTGTTGAATAACTTCAACAAGATTCATCACTTGGAATTCTAGGGGTTCTTCTGCCTTCTTCTCTAAGTCGGTCATAGAGCGAAATGCTCTATTGATTGCCTCCTCAATCTCGATCTTCTTTGTGAGAATTTGCTCTTTCTTATTTTGGATCTTCGCTCTATCTTCTTCAAATTTTTCTTGGAGAGCATCCCTCTCTTGTTGCGTGGCTCAACGTTGTTCTATGATTTCCTCCTATTCTTTATTTAGGGCCTGGGTGGCCTATGCTGTTTCTTCCTCTACTTTTCAAAGGCAGACTTTGACTGTGTCAGCAATCTTGTGGATTTGAATTGGTTCATCTCCCTCTGTTGTTGTTCTTTCAGGTAGGAGGGCAGTGGAGGTTGCACAGCTAGACTGAAGTGCCTGCTGCACTCCTTGGAGTTCACTTTCAATTCTGTTGTACATTGCCTCTTTCTTGGCTTCCTGCTTTTTTGTTATCTCTTTGATATCTTCATTCATGGCTGCTATGAGGAAATTGAAGTCATCTAGAGTGAGTGTGGTCTGCATCTTAGTTATGGTTTCTTTTGATTTCTTCCAGGAGGAAGGTTCCGGAGGCGAACCCTTTCCTTTATTTATGATTTCTACTTCATCCTCTGGCCTCTGTTCAACTTCCTCTAGGTCTTTGCCATTACCTCCTTGATCTGGTGTAATGGAAGTCGTCCTTACAGATCTACTGTCGACGTCCTGGATTTCCTCATCTTTCTTTGTCTTGTTTGTTTTCTTTTTCTTACTGGGCCCAGGTGTATCCTATGTAGCTTTTGGGTTGTTGATGTCTGAAATTTCTGCTGGATCTACTACAATAAGGAGGTCTGTCGACCATTCCTTGGTGATCTCTTCTAGGTCTTCTTCTGTCAGCTTATAATAGGACTAAGGTTGTTCCTGGTGCTCATCAACGCGTGGAGTTAGGTATATAAAGTGGCAGTCTGCGCTGAACTTTATCAGAGGTAGAAACCTTTGTAAAGTGTTCAGGGTTATGTGAGGTTCACGCCCTATGGATTCTTTCAATTGGTTATAATACGTGTGGAAAACAACATTCGATTGCCATTGCTTGTTCATGTCGGTCGAGTACCACAATGTATTGAACTTCGTGGCTAATGGCTCAAAGGGGTCGAGGTCTAGGAAGGTTGCACCTTCCAGTAGCTCCCATGCAACAAAAGTGATCGATATTAGAAGCCAGCTAAAATAGAATTCATGTCCTTGATCATGGGCTTCTTTGCAGTCAATCTTTAGTTGATTCACCAGGTACTTCGCCTAGTTCATCTGTAATCCCTCTGCACACTTCCCTGCGAGGTTGACTACAAATATAGATACTTGCATGGGTCGATTCTTACGTACCAAATTTCCTGCGATCAGTTGGCATGCGAGGCGCACTGCGTCATTTTTTATAGAGGCTACCTTGTAGCCTCACATTCCCTTCTTGACATCGCCATAGGTTTCTTTAATCTTCTATGAAAGACCGCGATCTGTGGTCTTTCTAGGGTAGTAATCCTGGGGGTCAGGGCCCTGCATGCTAAGACCGATGATCCTATTGATCAACGTCGGATCAACAATTATGAAATGGTTTAACCATAGGTATCCTCCATGGTAACTTGCTAGCAGCAATTTTACACAAGCATTCACCTCCTGGTGTCTGCCGAAGTGTGGTATTTTCATAATGTTGAGCAAAGTAGACTACTCGAGGTTCATCGTCCATTGTTGAGGGACGATCTTTGAATTCTTGATCTTATTTCTTTTCAAGTACTTATACGGGGCGAGCATATTGTAAACTTTACGGTCCCCCAGGTTGAAGTCACAAAACTTCAACGCTGTAACCTTGTCTTGATCTACGCGGTAGGTGCATACTCCTTTCGGTAGATATGCAGTGACTAGGGTGTATTCAAAGTCTCTAGGGACACTGTCCCTGTTAATCGCACTGATCAGAGGGGGTATGTAAGCTAGTAGGATAGATGACACTAACTTCACATTGGCCACATCATTTTTATGCTTAGTTCTCCTTTCTACACCAGCTCGAGATGTTCCTGCTCGAGCAGTTGATGGGGAGGCTTGCTTTCCTCTCGTCGATGATACCTGTAAACCAGTAGACAACCATCTCTCTGACATGACTCTTTTGGTTTTGAGGCTAGCGAGTACCTCTCTTACATATTCTTCATCTGCATTAAGCTCGTCAGACATATACGCTCATGAAAAATAATCGGGGTTCAATGATCTTAGGAACTGCATAGGAATGAATAATAAGGGCATGATGATCACTGTAGACACTTTCTAGTCTGTGAGCTTCAATTTATCAGTTGGAAAAAGAGTTCTTCGGGCATGGCGCGATGAAATAAATAGGTAATCTCAGCAATGGTCTGCTTGCAATGGACATGGAGCCTCCATTAACTCCATTTTATCCATTCTGGTGATGTCCAATGGTCTAGTGGTAACCCATAAATGCTTTCTGACCTGTTCGGAGTGGTAGTTGAATGGATATATTGGCGTCTAATGTATATATCGCTTCGCCATGGCGAAGTGACCCATGTCACTATTCTAATATCCCGACGAAGTTAAAATTCTACAATTTTTCTTTCTGTGATGTTCCATCTAGAATCTCCTGTAGTTTTTCAATCTTCACCCTCTTCTTACTTAAATTTCTATCCTTCTTCCCGGTAATCTTCAACTCGGTCTGTATTTTTCCATTCTGATTCCTATCTTCCTTTAGCGTAGTCACTGCGCATTGTTGAGAGTCTTTCAGGGGTAATACCTCTTCTGTATCTAGAGTAAGTACTTTATTCTTCTGCGAGCCTCCTAACAGTCTTTCAGCTTTGACATTGGGATCTCTAATGTCAAGGGGCTTAGATCTGTTCTCCTGTTCTTCAATCAATTGTGCAATTTTTCTGGTCATGAAGTCTTTTAACTCTTGTCTCTATTGTTCTAAAAAAATTTCTTCTTCCTTCTTTCTGGCTTGATCTCTTTCAATCCAAGGATTTCCAAGTAACATAGTAAATGAGGCGTTGTCCTCAATAAATATAATGATCTCAAAATCTTCCTTTGTCGAAGTTCCATTAGCATTCATAGACATCTGAGTGAGCCTTCCACATAGGTTTACCAGTTTTCCTTTGAATAACCCTATTCCATTTAGTGAAGGGATCATAGCAAGACTTCCTATAGCTTCCCAGGTTCTTTCTGTCATAATATTCACTTGTGTTTCCTCATCCAAAACACAGTCAATGTCGAAGTCTCCTATTCTTACTTCGATGCATTCTTTTTCTTTAAATATCTTTGATAACCTAACATGTCGGTGATCATTCAAGGTTCCTTGCATCTGAAATAGTATATTTTTTTATTCTCTCTGGGGTTCTTCTATTTCTGGATCTACCTCAGGGTTTTCTTGGTTCAGATTCATTCCTTCAAGCATAGAAATCATTCTAGGGAACTCCAACACTTCGTGGTCTAAAGATTTGCAACAGAGACAACTAGATCTTCCACTAGGGCATTCCTTAGCAATATGTCCCAGTCTTTTGCAACTATAACAGAGGATTAATCCTCTCTTTCTCTTAAATGATCCCTAGCCTCTTCTGTACTATGCACTAGGATCATGGTAGCTAGCCTACAAAAACTTCTTTCTAGGATCTTTCATTCATTTTTTAGTCCAAACATTCTTTCTATGCATAGGTATAACATATCTATCATTA
This sequence comes from Picea engelmannii, assembly GCA_009831015.1. Classification (NCBI taxonomy): domain Eukaryota; kingdom Viridiplantae; phylum Streptophyta; class Pinopsida; order Pinales; family Pinaceae; genus Picea; species Picea engelmannii. The sequence goes on along the minus strand of ML814543.1, from coordinate 103,930 downwards.
TTCTTTTCAGATCTATTCATATCAAACGTTCTTTCATCTAGTAATTCCCTAGTTTTTAAGCAAGGACAGACTCTATCAAAAATACCTAGATCCATACTCTAGAAACAAAAATTTCCACTTATCTTACTTCTATAGAGAACAAAGCTTCTAGATCTAAAACTTTTAACTATTCTTACCTTTATCAGAGAACATATCTTACAAATCTTACCTTTTTTCTGCAGAGCTGACCTCTTTTCTTCAAAAACTCCCACTTTTACCTTTCTTAGAGCACAAAGCGTTCAGATCTTTCTTCTTTTCTTTATATCTAGCCTCCTCTTTTCAGCACCGATCTCTTCAGATCAAGTGAAATACTACGCACTAGGGCACAGATCCGCACACAGAGCTTCCACGATTTCTAAGTCAAATTTTTGCATAAAGCTTTTCTTTCTCATTTCCCAACAATCACAGTTTCAGGTCCTGGCAACAGAAACATTTGTTTGCACAGGAGCAGACCCAGGGTTCAACGCTACAACAATGCACCAACAAAACCCTAACTAGCGGCCCTTTCGGCAACACCTGCGAAGCAGATGAAGTCTCACCCGAGGTAGAGGCAGGGGTGTTTGCAGGACTCAGGTGTCTGCAACCTTAGCTGGGACACAGATCTGTGATTACACCCTTAACAAATCACTTAGCATCAATAGTTCACCTAGAATTAACCCTTATCTCACTTCCCAGATAACACAAAGCATCACAGTATTCACTTAGATCTAAGATAATTCAACACTTATCAGCATACAACAGATCAGATCCAGTAGATCAACACTAAGCAACTTCATACATATTAGATCTAACATTCAGTCACATCTTTGAAGCACAAAGTGTGAATAGATCTATCTAATCTCATCTAAGCACTTAGAATTACATTCATCTAAGAATAAGCACAAAGAATAACAAACAGTATTTACGTGGTTCACCCCCACCCTGGGGCTACATCCACCAACTCTTATTCTTTATTAGCTTCAGTCAATCAGGTTATATCATAGAGCTATCAAAACCTCACTCCACATAGGACAAGAGATCTGCACGCACCTCACCAGATCCTCCTTCCTCGAGTAGATCTAGCACAAAGCCTTCTTACAGTCTGTGCACTCAGCACTTACAACACTTGCACTCAGATCTACAAGTCAATCACATAGATTCCAATCTAGCACTTAACTTCCAATCACCTCTCTTCTTACATCGCTTAGCTACTTATTTATATATTACAAAAGTGGGCCTAAGCATGGGTAAACCCATGGGCCGACATCCCTTTCCCATTACATATCCCCAAAACCCAAAAAGGACCCAAAGTGGGCCAAGATCTTGTGATATCTTCTTCGTCTTGCACGCTTCCTTCGATAAGGCGTCGAAGTCCCACAAACGGTCAAATATGACCAAGTATTCCTCAAAACTTGGTCAAGGGCCAACAAATCTAAACCTCTTTTATAAGGTGTTCCTTATATAATTTAAATACATTTTATCAAGGTTTCTTCTCACACAACTACTTTACTACTCCCAATTTGGAATATTTGGCAATGTTTCCTTTAACTATTATTAACACCATCCTATCAACATCAAAGTGGAATAGTTGATGGTGCTAACAAATAGGATCTCAATGGATTACCTATAAACTTGATCGGTGTATGCAACTATAGCATCCCAAAGGAAATCATGTCACACTTAGGGGAATTAAAATATTCTAAGGGAATATCACCACCCTCACTTTACTGACCAATCAAGTCCCTTGTTACAAGTAGTCCCAATTTCATTCCTATAAATACCATCTTTATGAACTAAACTAAGTTATTATCTAAAAATGTTCAAAGTGGTTGGAGTATTTTAATGACCTAAACTTCTTGTCTCACCTTAGGTTTTCATAATGTTTTTCCTCACTCTTTGCTCAATGTGCTCCAAATCAAAGTTATTCCAAAATTCCTCTATCCATTATTGCATCAAAATTATTTTGGGGTTTTATGGTTGATTTTTGCAATCAATAAGGATGCCTTTTCCAAATATTTTCTTAGTCACTCTAATAAGTTTTTCTGAAGTGGGTGAACAATCCAACACTTGGTGAATTATGCTTCACAATGATAGGAAGAGTTGACAATGAAGGATAAAAAAAAAATGTCATTATGAATGTTTAACTTCCACAAGCATGTTATCCCTATGAAAACATTTGTAATATCTCTAGTATCAAATTATGAAAGCATAAAGGCTTGATAGGCCATGCCTTCATAGTTTAATACATGTTAGTGTTACTTTTTAATTTAATGGTCCTATGTGTTTTTCTAGTTCGTGAGAGGTGTCAGATAGTTGGCGTGGGTTGATGGACAATTGGTATGGATTGTTGGTTGTCGTTTATGTCAACCATTGGAGAGTGATATTGTATATTGATTCTTATTGTAGGAAAATCTCTCTGCGGACAGGTAGATTGCCTCAAAGAGCTTGACCCTAACTCTAAGACAGAAAATGATTAACATGGACACTGACTTCCTTTCAAATCTATACAAACTAACACATGAGAAGGAAGGAGAACAAAAGTACCTCTTTATCAACATTTGTCCCTGCATGCTCCGAGTTGAGATCCAATCCTTTTCTCCTCGCTGAGCCCTGTAGACAAACAAGATACAACCACTTCCTACTCTATTGATATTAGCTTGAAAACAGATCTATCTATCAATGATAAGTTCATGTAACATTAGACACAAACTAGAAAGAAACAGGCCAAGCGTGTCATATTAATGAGAATAACGACAGCAGTACTTACAATCGTAGATGCGAATGCGACAGCTTCGTCAAGTCCTCTTCGTCTAACCCTTGCTCAAAAGATCCACAACCTGGATAACATCATCTTCACTAATCACTCTCCTTTGGCTGACTGTGTGTTTCCTATGAGATCATAGGTTTCATGCTAGCAATTCTTCTCCCTTTCCACCATCATAGAGCTTGCTTATATAGGTTAAGAGGAGCTTAACCTCTTGAGTTATCTTTAGAACAAGTTGAGGAACCTCCTCCTTAGATCAGGGATCTCTTGATGAAACCAAGAATTTGAATGCAACTGCCTTCCAATATTGAAATATCCTCCCCTTATTCTCCTCAATGGGTCAACCATTTCCCCAGATTAGGCAGCGCTCCCTCAAAAGGGGCATTAGAGAATTGTAGCTCTCTCTAAGAAGCTTGAGGGGAGTGCCAGCACCCTAAAGGTGGATAGCGCTCTTTCAGAGGGGGCAGGGGAGTGTTATAACGCTCCCTGAAGCCTTATAGGGGAGCGCCAACTCTTCCTAGACTCATATAAGGGAGCGCTCACCCCTAAAACCTTTGATCAAAAGCTCTCTTCAGGTGTTAAGAGTTCCTCAACTTCAGTTAACCAATTCTCCTTCTCCAAACTGAGTGTATGAGATATTTTAAGTGTCTCCTTAGTGTCTTCATCAAGGCAGTATGCTTGAACAGCATTTGCGACACTTATGAACAACTTATGACACTTGCGAAAGTTGTAAGGAAGATGCGACACTTACGACAATTGAGAGGAATGTGAGACACTTATCTAGTTGAGTAAATTTGACGTGTAACAGAATGCCCCCCAAAGTATGAAGTTAGAAGATGCGAACTGATAACTGAAATGCTTTGTAGACGTTAAAGCAAGGGTATAGACTCAGAGAACCTGACGGAAGATGCACAAAAACATCCAACAAATATCATGACATATTTCAAAACCCAAGGCAGGCATACCTATGCTTGGGTGATCAAGACTTGCAAGATATGGCCGCCATAAAATACACTGTGGATCCATAATTGTATTGATAAAAAGGTATAGCCACCGAAGATACAATGTGGATCTATACTCTGATGACTCGTACTGATCGTAGCCACGAAGAATACATAGTGGATCTACGAGATGACAAGACATAGCCACGACCAATACAAAGTGGATCTATGTGACAGTGTATGTGTTCTTTGTCCAATAGAAACTCCTTCGCAGCCTGGGAAAAGAATATATCAAAGTGGTTACTCAACCCAGGGTCTTCTCACCAATCCCAACGTGGTACGATCCTAACCATGTGAATAGATGTCTTGATGTCGAACATGGCAGAAACCACTTGATTACCGGTCAATGGTGTGAACCGTTAACAAGTGCGAGGGAGATCACCATTAATGTCAATGATTCCCAAGGTACCTTAGTACATTCCAGTGAATGTGAATAGATGAGTTGAAGTTGAACACCCGTGGAATCATTCGCTCAGAGGTCAATGATGTAAACCTACTGTCGAGTGTGAGGAGGCCTGCCATTGAGGCATGCAGGTCCCAAAGTGCTAAGTGGTTTCTAAGTCTGATTCCCGGATAATGTGTTGAAGTCGACAGGAATAGACTTGTTGAGGGAGGGCCTTGATGTATCCCCCATCAACGACACGAAATAGACATAGAGATGTAATTGGAAGAGAAAATCGACATGGACTAACACAGGTTTTGAGGCAAGATATTTGGGATGGCTGACTCTCGAGGCGGATACTTTCCTTGAACACTGAGACACAACAACAAAAATGTGACATGGACCAAAACTATGCAGTGGATACTGTGACTTGCGTCGGGTGACCCAAAGGATTGAAAGGAACTCAAAGGATTGGCTCGGTGCATATTTTTAGCGGATTATGATATGTGCAAATGACAAAGTGTCGTGTTCAAGGGAAACTCTAAGAAGTGTTGGATGATGTTCTCAAGAGACTGCTTGGCTTGCTCCTTTCAATTTTTTCCCCCATCCAGATAGATGAGTACCTCCTTTTTATTAAATGAGCTCAAGGAGGATAACACATGCTCGATATAACTCACCTTCGGTAAGTTCCTCTTCCTTTGTTTAACAAACCGAAAGAAGTAAGGGTTTGATCCCATATGGGCCTGTCGATGTGTGCTTTAACGAGTCCAAAGACAGAAAACTTGAAGGTTTTTTGGGATTATAGAGTTTGGAAAAACACTTAAAAGAGAACTCTCTCAGTTCCTTTTTCGCACAGTAGTCTAACGAGACCGAAAAATGGTTAAACTATCGCTCGAAAGACGCCCTTTCTGACCTTTTAACGAGTGTGAAAGGAAGCAAGGTCACTCGACAATCTTTTCATATTTAGAGAGTCTGAAAAGGGTTTAAAGTAGACTCCAGGGGGGTTCCTTTTTCGTATATTCATATTCATACAGGTACAAAAAAGAGATAAAAGTTTACCTGGTTACGTTCTCTTATTATCGAGCTCGAGAACGAACTAAGACTATGCTCATAAGTGCGACAAGGTAAATAATCCATCAGGACTGCCAGGGAACCTGCGATACCAAAACTACAAACCAGGGTTTAGTGAAGCCATTATATTGTTAGAGAAACCCATAAATAACCATACCTTATGAAAAATGAAAATTTATAAATAGCAATTCATTGGAAATTTCATTTATTATTTCATTTTGCAAGGATTCGGAGTAGTGGAGATTCTCAGTTTGGAGTGGATCTTGTTTTGTTCGCTGCCAGAGCTATGGTTGACCATTTCGCTCGCCGTTTGGACTAGGTAGATGTTCATCCCTTATTCTTTCAAACACATGGTTTCATGTTCATTTTAATAGCATCTTTTTTTTTAAATATGAATCCCTAAGTTGCCCCAAATAACACCAAATCGGCCTCTTTCACAATCAATGGAAAAATGGGATTCTTTTACAAAAAACGTTTTAGAGAAGGGTGGCCAAGATGCCAACGCTCCAGTAGTCAATTAGATAGGTTGTTTTTTGGCAAAAGAACCCATGAAACATCTCCCCATATGCCCACGAAACCCCAAAGTCGTTTTGATTTTTTAAAACATTTTCATTGTTATTTAATGAATGTTAAATGGCTAGGGAGAGCGTGGTAATTATAAAAGAGTGTGTGATCATTTTTAAATGATGTGGGCAGCTTCTTTCATGTTTTAAATTGCTTTTGAAAATTGCCGAAATTGCCAAAACGTGGAAATGATGAGTTTCTTTATTTTTATTTTTGTTTTTTAGGTAACTTCGGCGACCATGATCGAGTGGAAAGAAAGATAACATGAGATGGATGACTTATATGCCTTGTGGAGTCCTCGCACATGGGCCGCATTGCGATCTTGTGGTTTGCTCAAATTCTTCAATTTGCAAAAAATGAAGAAAGAGATCTTATTGCTCGAGCATATGATTGGCCTATGGGATGTTGCAGAATAAGGATTCTGTATCGGCACACAGTTTTTAACCATTGAGTTAGAAGACATGTATTTTTTGACTGGCCTCTCGAAAAGAGGGGTCCCCATATATTTCTCCAGGTAGAGGGCGCTACCTGAACAAGTGGACGTGTATCTGGACCGCCACTGCATACCAGGAGCAAGGCTGGTAGGGGGTAGAATCCCTATCAAGGATATTCGAGAACTGCCCCTCCAGTCTATACTGTTTGCTATCACGAGCGTGACAGGCGGTACTAGCGCACATTTGGCATCAAGATTGCAAGTGGCTTATGGTGTTCATTGTTTGGAACCAACACTATTCAACTGGAGTGCAGGGTTCCTTCAAAACGTGAAGGAACAGATTTCATGGTGCAGGACTAGACAGAAGCAGTTTGGTTATGGCTCATTTTTGGTCTCATTTTTTCTAGAGCGCATCCCTCATATGTAGCCTCAGATAGCACTGGCGGTGCGACCAGTGGATGAACCTAGGATGGAGAGGTGGACCAGTCTGTCTCCAAGGCTAGTATCGGAGTCAGAGTTCCATTTCACTAGCGATTTCTTTGTCTGGCTGAGACGGCAGTATCTCTGGATAGAGGAATTCCCTTATGCTGAGGTAGATTTCTGTGGGAGCATGGATTTGATTTTTCCCGCGGGGGAAGACTGGGATGTGTCAGGTAAGAGACTGAGCCATACCTTGTCTAATCTTTGTTTTTTGAGTTTTTAATGTATATCTATTTTTTTGGGGTATGTAGAAGAGTTTTAATAGATGTATATTTTCAACGTGCAGACAAGGGAGTAGTGCACCCGGCTAATATATCAGTACTAGGACATCGCGAGGGCATCCTGGTTGCAGCACGTCCGACAGTACCAGTGTTAGGTCTCTGGGAGGTTGAGAGAAACCTCCAAGGTCTCACGATGGGCATTCCTCCTTTACGGAGAGGAGAAGTGAATTTACCTCTGTAGAGGCACACTGTGGGAGTACCAGAGAATATCAATTCTCTATTGAGGCACATAGTGCATGCGGTGATGTGTTATTCACAACACAATGTAGTGCGGGGAGATTAGAGTCTCTCCGTTGATTATATTTTTTGTATGCCTTGTCAGGCGACGTTGTATGGGTGGAAAAGCCCAATATTTTTCCCTTCTACATACTTTTTGATGTAATCCAAACATTTCAGTCACGCCATATATATATATATATATATATATATATATATATACAGTTTCAAGTTTTTACAGTGCCAATGATTTGTACATGATGATGTCTGTGATGTGTCTTAATTTACATGTAATGTACAGTTTTTTTTTCCTTAACTCTCATATGTGGGAAAGATACCGATCCATGATATAGTTAGCCAATGAATCCAAAACACTGTTAAGTTCTCTTGGAATGTGTCTATATTTAATGTAATTGAACATTCGTTCAAGGCGGCGAACTTGTAAGTGTAGATGTAGCAGGATAGGACTACGGATAGCGTAGATACGGTTGAGTTGATAAACCACGAGTTGGGAGTCTAAGTAAATAACGATGTGAGAGATACCTAGGGAGGAGGCTTGGGTCAACAGTCCCATGACAGCATGATATTCTGCCATGTTGTTGGTTGCTGGTCCTAAGAAGATACCTCCTGAACTCACCACCTCGTCAAATTGGTAAATAACCCATGCTGTCGAAGCAATGTTCCGGGTATCGACTAGCACCATCTGCGAAACCAAAAAATATAGGAAAGGAAGACGTCATCTGCGCATGAAAACACAAGCACAGTCATGAGTGGCAAAGGTAAAGACTCGAGCGCGCAAAAGAAATAGACACACCAAACTAAAATACAATAATGTACAAAGTACAGATGCTGGGTGATCTAGGCATAGTACTTTTTAAGGTAGAGCCCGTTTCGGGGCTCTCCCGGGGAAATTCCATCATGGTCTACTAGTTCGTAAGAACCTCTGTGTAGAACACGCTTCACGATGTAAGGACCATGCCACATAGGTTCTAACTTTCCTGTCCCCAATTTGTCATGAGCTTGGTCGTAAATGAGGACTAAGTCTCCTTCTGCAAAAGTTCGAGGGTGGACGGATTTGTCATATTGACTCTTAATTCGTTTCTGATGTGCCTCATTGGTGAGAGCAACATCGCGACGTGTTTCGTCCAACTTGGATAGATACAAGAATCATTCTTCTTTAGCAGAAGTATGGGGCAGGAGTTCTACTTTCAACTTGAGTGATGGAATCTCCACTCGATTGGTAGGACGACTTCAATTCCATAGACCAACTGGAAAGGAGTGAATCCAGTTGAGGTTTTCACAGAAGTACGATAGGCCCAGAGAGCGGAGAACAGTTGTAAATGCCATGATGTCTTGTTTTCCCCTACCATACGTTGGATCATGGTTTTTAGGACTTTGTTGATAGCTTCAACTTGTCCGTTCGCTTGGGGGTAGTAAGGGGATGAGTTTTCATGGCGAAAACCCAATTTGACATGTAACTCACTCATCCTCTAGTTTTTGAAGTGTGCGCCATGATCAGTGACAATGGCACGTGGTACCCCAAAATGAGTTATGATATGGTTGAAAAGGAACAGAGTTGCAATACGACCATCGTTCAGGAAGGTAGGCATAGCCTCAGCCCATTTGGTGAAGTAGTCGACGGTGACAATGATGTAACCGTGCCCCCCAACTGAGGTAGGCTTACACTACATGAAATTGATGCCCCATTTGGAAAAGGGGCCGATGGCGATAATGGGGTGCAGCGCAGTAGGGTGGGTGCGTGCCATCTTGTTAAAGAGTTGGCAGGGTGGGCATTTTTTGACAGCCTCAATGCAATCTTTGAAAATGGAGGGCCAAAAATAGCCGGCACGTAAAAAAAATTGGGTTGTGGCCATCCCGGAGAGGTGACCGCCACTGGAGACAAGGTGACAATCGTTCAAAATGCGTTTAGCCTCCTCGTGAGTCAGACATCGCCGAAGGATGGTGTCAATACCACGGCGGTACAAGGTGTCACGGAGGATAAGATATCGGCAAGAGTGGTGACAAATGTGTCGATGCTCTTCACGAGAGATGTTGGGCTGAAAACGTTGGGTTTGAAGGTAGAGGAGGATGTCTCCGTACCAAGGATCAGAGGTGCTGATGAGGAAGAGAGATTCATCGGGGAGAGAATCTCTAGTTTTGATGTCTTCATCGGCACGAGGTAGAGCACAGATGAGCTCGGCAAACACCAGGGATTTTTTGGCTTTAGCCTTTGTAAACTCAAGATCGAATTCTTGAAGAATAATGATCCATTTTGAATATTTTCCCCCAAGCACTTGACGTGTCAAGACGTGGTACATGGAGTTGGAGTCTACGATTATCGTGGTGGTGCGTAATAGGATGTAATGGCGGAACCTCTGGACAATGATGACGGCTACCAGTGCTAGTTTCTTGACATGCGAATATCTGAGTCCGGGTCCAGATAGACTCTTGCTCAGATAATAAATCACATGTTCTTCATCATTAGGGTCCTCCTAAACTAACACCATCGCAGTGGTGGAAGTAGAGGCGGCCAAGTAAAGGATATAATCCTTTGTATACTCCAGGGGGTATAACAAGGGAGCGTGGGTCAAGGCGTGTTTGAGAGCATCGAATGACCATTGGGCAATGTCATCCCAGATGAAAGGGATGTTTTTATGCAGTAACCACATAAATCCTTTAGTGATCTCAGCATAGTTGTAGATGAAATGGCGAAGAAAGTTTGCTTTTCCTTGCAAACTTTAGATTTGGGTTAAGTTGGTAGGTGGGGCTAAGGCTAGGATGTCCTTAATCTTTAAGGGATCCACCCTGATCCCATATTTGGAGACAATGAAACCGAGGAGTCGACCGGATTCGACAGCGAAAATTCACTTGTGTGGGTTCAAGCGAATACGATAGAACCTACATCAAATAAAAATCGCCCGTAAGTGATCAAAGTGATCGGATCGATTGGATGAATGGGCGGGTAAATCATCGAGGTAAGGCTCCGATATATGCTTGATGTCGTGGAAAGCATACGACATGGCCCGCTGGAAAGTAGCACCAACATTTTTAAGGCCAAAAGGTAGCTTTTGGTAGGTGAAAGTTCCCCATGGGAAGATAAATGATATCTTATGTTGATCAGCGGGTAAGATTTCAATCTGGTTATACCCAGAAAAGCCATCCATGAAAGAGAAGATTACACTCCCTGCGCAATTATCGATGATTTGGTCGATGAAGGGCGTGGGGTAGTTGTCCTTAGGATAAGCTTTGTTGAGATCTCGATAGTCAACACAAACACGGATGGTCCCTTGTTTTTTGGCAACCGGAACAAGGTTGGAGACCCATTCAGTTAAAGGGACAGGGTAGATAAAGCCAGATTTGAGAAGTTTTTCGACTTCTACCTTTATAGCTGCGATTTTCTTGGGATGAACCGGGCGAAGTTTTTTTCGAACGGGTTTCGCGTTAGGGTAAGTTTTGATTTCGTGTATGACGATTGAAGGGTCAATCCCTGGCATTTCCTTGTAGCTCCATGCGAAGATGTCGCGGAATTCCTTGAACAAAGCGGTGTAAGATACCACTTCGTCGGGTGTGCAATTGGCACCAAGGTGAATGTTTTCCATGACACCTTCTTTGATCGAGATGTCAATAATGATCGTAGTAGAGATGTTACCCATGTTCCCCTCAGAGAGAGTATCTTGTGTGAGGATGGGATATTGTGGAGCATCGGCAACATCGAGAGGGAAGACAGAGCATATGTCTTGGTGAATTTCTTCCAACGACGAAAGAAAAGAGGATCAATGATGGTTGTCATCCCAAGGCAGGTTGTCAATGCTGAGCATTTCCATAATCGATTCGTCAGAAAGAAAAATGTGGGAAATGTAATCGACAACAGATGATAGGGAATCTAACCACGAGGGCATCGAGTAAGCATTGGGTGCCAACGAATGTGACTTGTTGGGAGAGGGAGAGGCAGATCGAATAGCTACGTATGCGGACTCGGCTGGGCTAAGTGGCATAGTGTCATTGAGCACATCGAATTCCAAAGGACTAGGTACAATCCAAGGGTTAGATGATTCCAAGGATTGATAAGGCATAGTCGAGATCATATTGACAGCGGAAATATGATGTGCGGTAGGTGGAAGTGGTGTAGGTAAAGTACCCATAAGGATAGAATCTTTCAATAAGCCAACACCAACGCTTTCATACGTAACTGGATGGTCTCCCAAAAAAGGAATGTTGTTGGTGGAAGGGATGCAAGCGTCAGGTGTACAAAAATCGATTTGATCGATGGTGACAATTTTGCCTTGATGGGGGAATTGTACACACCGAAACACCGACAAGGCGATGACAGTCATAGCGTAGAACCAACTTCTTCCGAGTAATAAGTTGTAGTCGAGGGGAGCATCGACCACCTCGAAGTCAATGGTAACAGTTTTTCCGCCTAACTGAACGGCTAAGGATTGTAATAATCCGTGAGGATGAAAACCTCATCCATCAAAAGCGCATAACATCGTAGCATATTTTTTAAGGGCAAGCGATTTTAAGCCTTTCCAACAAGCTAAGGACATGACACAAGTAGAGGCTCCCTTATCCAGGATAGTTCGATGGATCTATTGATTGTGCACAACAACATCGATTTGGAAGGCTAGCTGGTGGGAGAGTCGCGGTTGATGATCATCCAGATTAAATGTGAGGTTGTTTGATGACTCAGGATCAAAAGCATCGATAACGGCTAAGAGCGTTCTACGTTGGATGGGGCAGTGTTGTAGAACTTCCAAGGCGGACATAGCACACGGGGCTTGGGCCAAATATTCTACAATGTTGTAATTTTGGGCAGCTCGTGAATTATGATTGAAAGTAGATTTCTGGATGGTGCTCTTAGGAGGGCATAAGATAGAGTCAAAAGAAGGTTTTTCAATCTGAAGTGGCCTGGATGGAGGGTTAACAGACGAAGGGTTAAAATAGGATGGTAACGGGTCTGGTGGAGAACCGTTAGCAATCTTCGACTTATCAGGTTTAACTGGCGTGTCATATGTCACAGAGCGAGTGGTTAGATTAACCCCATTAAACATGTAAATGTGGGCACTTGTCAAGGCCTCATCATGGGGTTGGTTGGAACTGCCCCCCGGCGTGGGGGTTTGGGCAACCAAAGATTGTTGTTGTGGAAAAGGCTGAGTGAGCACAACGGGTTGTGAATTTCCCTTGAAAAGTTTGGCCACCTCATCGCAATGTGGACAGTCTCAGGTGTAGTGATCGTCACCACAGATGAGACATGGGAATTTCGATTTTCGTTGTGGTTGTTTTCCGGCAGCAGGGGTTTGTGGTTGAGTTTTGGGTTGTTCGTTGTTATTGCTTTTCTTTGGTTTGTTTCTTTCTTTATTCTTGCCCCCAAGTTGTTGTGAGGGGGTTGATTGGACCGCATTTACCTCAGAGACCTGAGTTTGAGGGGGGGTGGAAGAGGGTGCGGTCGAGCTGGGAGCAGCTGTCAAAGTGGGTCACTGAATTGTTCCAGCCGACTGGGTAGCAGATTGGGTTTTGACGGAGCCAATAACTCCATCCACGTGGGAAGAAGATGATGGTTTGGATGGATCGTTAGTGGCATGGGTAGCATTCGGTATCAACTCGTACAAAGTACCGGATTGTGAATAGAGTAAGTCTAAATACTGAGCTCGGGCAATGGCTTCTTCCTCGGTGACTACACCACCCATGGAAACATCACAAGTGATATGTGGTAACAATGATTTAGTGAACCATTCCGCTAACAATTGGTTGGGAATGACCGCTTTGATTAGCCTTTGTCGTTGTCTCCATTCATGAATATGGTCGGAGATATGTACAAACATTGTCTAACGAAGGGAGGTTAATAGTTCAGTACCTGTCTCGTAACGAATGGGTAGTTGGAAGTGTGTGAGGAAGGACATGGCGAGGGAGTTGAAATCATGAAAAGATGCGCGTGGTAATTCAATATACCATTTCGTTGCGGAACCCATAAGTGTTCATTGGAAAAGACGCAAATGAATATAATCGTCCATGAGGGAGTTGGATGAGCACCACAAATGGAAATTCATTACGTGGTTGTTTGGGTCTTCTCTAGACTTTCCATCAAATTTTGAGATGTCGGAAGGGAGTTTAGCTGGAATAGCTGGCCAAACTGGAGAATGATAAATAGGATCATTTGTTAACCGAGACAAGTCTGGGAGGTCCAGGGTAGCTAGAAAAGGTAGTTGTCAGTTAATCTATGGGTAATGCTGGTGTATCATGGGGACACCAGTGGGGCCAATCACTGGGTTATGTGGATAATTGTAACTAGTGGGCCCTCTTGTATGAGGTTGGTTTTGACCAAGGTACACAGGATTTGAGGTATTTTGAGAAGCATGTGTGAGCAGAGGGTAACCAGATGGGTTTTGAGGGTTATAGGTTGGGTTTGGCACTTGTCCATAAGGAGGTTGTTGCAGACTCTGAGAATTGTGTCCTGCCAAGAACTGTGGGTTCCCTTGAAAAAGGACGTTCCACGGATTAGGTGCGGCAGGTACATTTTGTCCATGTGGTTGTTGGTGGAATCCGGATTGAGGTTGCCCCCCAGCATGAGGGTGCCCCCCGAATGGAATTTTTCCTCCGGTGGGAGGGTGCCCCCAGACTTGAGGTAGAGTTCCCAGAATTTGAGAGCCAGACGTAAATGACTGACCGGTACCGTCGAGCAGATTGGGACCACCAAGACCGGTCCCTCTGGGTTGTTGGATAGGTATGGAACTTCCCGACATAACTTGAGTAGTAGTGGTTTGGGTAGTAGTGGCAGTGGAAGCATTCAGTGTCTTGAATCCAAAAGGAAGTGTAGGTCTTGGTGTTATAGGTGTGCCAATCGCGGCTTGGTTGACCACCGCATTACCGGCAGGGATAGTCGGAATGTGAGGGACCATTGTAGAATGGGTCGTCTGGAGGGGAAGAGTAGGCCTTGGACCAACGGATGGTATGTTCTGACCAACGGGTGGTGTGGCTGTAAAGGTGGTGGTACCGGTAAAATGGTTTAGGGGTACGGTGTAGGAGATGGGTGCATCGGCACCTTCCCCTGTTCCATAAATATCTCGCACCAAGCGTGGTGGACTTCGAACAATGTCTGCGGTCCAAAAGGGGTCATTGGCTAAAGGGTTTTGATGAGACCCAGTCGGAATTTCAGAAGGTTTGACAATGACAAATTCACCAGCAGAATTCAATTGGAGGATACACCATTCATATCCCTCCGGAATGCAGTAAGCTTCCGCAGATTCTGAAACAATCCGAAAATTCTCCAAAGGAGTGGGAACTTCTTCCTGGGGAGTTGTAGTGTTTTGAACCTCACTCTGTTGAGGAGATTGCTACGTAGAATGAGGGGGTAAAGGAGTGTTTCCTTCCATGTTTTATGGAGGAAGTCCCTGTAGCCTCCACGAGCGGCGTGGAGGGTCAATGTTGGCGAAAAAGAGTCAGCGAAAGAGATATATGGCCAACTACCGAAAAGAAACAGCATACGCTAATAGAAATCTAAGAATCACAACCAAGCAAACAGGACCTTCGTTTGATGACCGTACTAGTTGGTGATGAAATCCAACGTTGCGTAATCAAGTCTAGAAGGGGCGGGGATAGGGTGGAACAGTTACAATGGCGACCTGCTTAACGGACTTACGCCTTTGTGCAAGCTTCCACGCAGTAATTGTGGATTTACCCTCCAAGGAGCCCGAGTGAGTTTGACCAATGTCTGCTCCAGGTACAGTGAGACTTCCCGTCACCGTCACCTCGTGTAAGACCCTAAATATTATGGCCACTAAGGTTACCAATTCGCAGTCAGCCCCTGGGCAGGAACAGTCGACAGTCCGATCCGAACATACGGGTAGGGTATCGAACCTGAAACCAACTAAAAGGCTTCCACGCAGTAATTTTAGATTTACCTTTAAGCGATCCCCATAATACGATCTGACCACCACAATCAGTTAAACCACGGAGGGTTAGTCCCCGTAGCTTACCCAAATGCGACCTCGTGTGTAACCCATGTGTTAGAGGGGGATCCCAGGCAGACTTATACGATGATCGGATTTGACTCTCCCTAACTCAGGATGCTACTATTTGTTTTGGAAACTTTGGAGAGTTATGCTCACAGCCTAATCCAAAGTACTAAGCCTAATCTATTGTTGGTGGAGGATCCTAGAAAAGAAAAAGTTCTAAATAATTTTTAATTAGCGTTGATTTTTATAGTTGTTCTTTACTCAAAAAGGGGTGCATGGAAGTGAAACGAATGGAATTATGACTCAGTCCCAAAAATGCATCAAAAATGATAAGCATTCATTTCTTTTCCATGAACATCTATCTAAGGGAGAGAGAGAGAGAGTTCTTTTCACTAACAAGCACTAATAAGGAGTGTCCTCAAACAATTTTTCTTCAATCAAATCCTGATGTGATGCTAAAACTTTTGAGATGCCTTCTAACATGCACAATCAATCATGAAGATGCTTTTTATTGTTTGCATATGAATAATGATCAATTCAACACAATGCTCATCTTGCTAATTATCTTCTTGTATGAATGAAAATTAGACCAACACAAGAAAAAATCATACAAACAATACACCCTTTCATTGTAATCAAAACGAAAAGCGAAAGAAAAGAAACAATCGAAGAGAAAACAAACTTCACACCCAAAAAGAAAAAGTTGAAGAAAAATGGTCTTGACTGAAATCAAGATAAAGAGATCTGTAGGCCTTTGATGACCTTCACCAGGGTTTTTCACTCAGTTAAACAGAGAGAAAGACAATGCATGGGTTTCAGACTCCAATCAACAGAAAAACTCAATAACAATAGTGAAGAAGGCTACAAAATCCAAATAGTAAGATGTTCGTTCTTCAAAGAGACAGATGTCAAGGCTGGAAGAGAAGAAGCATTGATTCATAAGGTTACCCAGCAGGAGAGACACAGAGGAAAAACCCAGAAAAATCAATTATGGAAAGTTTATGGGCCAAAGGAGGGTTGGTCCTCTGTTTCCAAAGGAAAGGAGCGTTATAGCACTCTGTGCAAAGTTGTTAGGGAGCGTTGGCACTCTGTTAACATAGGGACAGGGGCGTCAGGTTCAAAAACTCCCAAAAATGTCAAAAATTCCAAAAATTGGAATTCAATCTCGACAATTAGGCTGAGTATGATGGGGTAGGGAGCCAATCAGCTCATGAAACCAATCAAAGGAGGAGTGGACTAGGTCAATGAGGAGAAATCAAAACAAGAAGTTTCGATTTGAGGCTAGCTCCCCAGTGGAGTCGCGAGTTTCTGTTATAGGAAAATCTCCCTGCGGATAGGTAGATTGCCTCAAAGAGCTTGACCCTAACTCTAAGATAGAAAATGCTTAATGTGGACACTGACTTCCTTTCAAATCTATACAAACTAACACATGAGAAGGAAGGAGAACAGAAGTACCTCTTTATCGACGTTTGTCCCTGCACGCTCCGAGTTGAGCTCCGATCCTTTGATCCTCGCTGAGCCCTATAGACAAACAAGATACAACCACTTCCTACTCTATTGATATTAGCTTGAAAACAGATCTATCTATCAATGATAATTTCATGTAACATTAGACACAAAATAGAAAGAAACAGGCCAAGCGTGTCATATTGATGAGAATAATGACAACAGTACTTACAATCGTAGATACAAATGCGACAGCTTCATCAAGTCCTCTTCATATAACCCTTGCTCGAAAGATCCACAACCTGGATAACAGCAGCTTCACTGATCACTCTCCTTTGGCTGACTGTGTGTTTCCTATGAGATCATAGGTTTCATGCTAGAAATTATTCTCCCTTTCCACCATCATAGAGCCTGCTTATATAGGTTAAGAGGAGCTTAACCTCTTGAGTTATCTTTAGAACAAGTTGAGGAACCTCCTCCTTAGATCAGGGATCTCCTAATGAAACCAAGAATTCGAATGCAACTGCCTTCCAATCTTGAAAGATCCTCCCCTTATTCTCGTTAATGGGCCAACCATTTCCCCAGATTAGGTAGCACTCCCTCAAAAGGGGCATCAGAGCACTGTAGGACTCCCTAAGAATATTGAGGGGAGCGTCAGTGCCCTAAAGATGGATAGTGCTCTTTTAGAGGGGGCAGGGGAGCGTTATAACGCTACTTGAAGCCTTATAGGGGAGCGCCAGTGCTTCCTAGGCTGATATAAGGGAGCTCTCACCCCTAAAACCTTTGATCAAAATCTCTCTTCAGGTGTTAATAGTTCCTCAACTTTAGTTAACTAGTTCTCCTTCTCCAAACCTAGTGTATGAGATATTTTAAGTGCCTCCTTAGTGTCGTCATCAAGGCAGTATGCTTGAACAGCGTTTGCGACACTTATGAACAACTTGCGACACTTGCAAAAGTTGTAAAGAAGATGCGACACTTACGACAATTGAGAGGAATGTGGGACACTTATCCAGTTGAGTAAATTTGACATGTAACAATTCCAACCCTTAGTGATTGATGTCAACCCTTGGAGAAAGTCTGGTAGCGAATTTCAGTACAAAGGTTTGGGTAATGGACCCAAGTTTGTTTGATGTATAATGGCATGATTTTTAATTTATTTGAAGGTAATACTATTATATATGGGTATTATATGTCATTTCATTTCCGATTGTATGTGGAACGTCACATAACTCCTCACGGTTAAAGAGTTATGGGCATGTGAAGTTGGAGAACCCAGGTTTGGGTAATGGACCCAAGTTTGTTTGATGGATAATGGTATGAGTTTTGATATATTTGTAGGTAATAATATTCTATATGGATAGTACATTTCATTCCATTTCCAGTGGTATGTGTAAATTCACATAACTCCTCGCGGTTAGAGATTTATGGTCATGCGAAGTTGGAGAACCCTCATGAGTCATCTAGAAGCCCCAAAAGGTCAAAGTAGTCAAACTGGTAAAAGAGATTTTAGAAGGTAAATAATAAAGTGAAGTGATGAGTGTACTATAAGTCAAAGTGAATACAAAATAAATTATTTAAATAATAAATTTAATGGAGAAATTACTAAGTTGACAAGTGGTTAGAAGTAGGTTAACCCTAAAATAAGGAAAGTGGGTTAAGATGGTTAAAAGGTAACCCCTTGAGGAAGCTACATGAAAGTATAAATAAGAGACAAGACTCTCTCATTTTAATCACACTTGAGAATATTGAATATCTACAGGTGACTGAGGTAACCAAAGGATATTTAAGTTGGATTTCATAGGGAAGTTTAGGTAAAGAAGGCTGAAATTCAAGGGAGTCTAAATTCTTTAAATGATGCTTTCTAAGGTATGTTATTTACAGGTCATCTCACCATTTTCGCAATAAATTTTATTCTATAATGATTCAGACTGTGAATATGGTATTCCATTGAGGAAACATATCCAAGTAGTTGTGGTACAAATTTAATCTTGTGGGTCGTTGTATTTTTGGAGTTACACTCCATGGAAAATAGGGTTTGTGGCTAGTCCTTAAACTAGTCTAAAACATGTGTTTCGGGTAAAAACGTCATAACTTCTTCATAAAAAATCCAAATTTAGTAAAAAAAAATGTGTTGGTTAGAGTACAGTCTGTAGTATTATTTGTACAATTTTCATATCCATACAAAAAATATTCTGTGTGGGGCACACTCTACAAGTTCTCTCTCTAGAATAAGACAGAATTGAACAAGGTATGCCATTTTTTCTATAACTCCTTTTCTGAGAGGTTCCAAGTAGTGACACCCGGAGGAATTGCACAAAACACACTGAAGACCATTGTGTACTATTTTCATATATTTATTCATTACAGGTACACAATTATGATTATTTCAAGTTAGGGTTATTGACTAATCCAAAATTAGTCATGTGAGACTAAAGTAAATTTTGATGAAAATTCTAGTCTCTTGTTGTTAAAGTTAAGGAAAGTTTGCAGGTATGTGATCTTATACACCAAGTCTATTACATAATTACAAATCAGATTTGGATGATGAAATTGATGAGGGATTTTGGTTGAGGTACATGTTGGGTACATGGTTGAGACAAGTAGTTGATGAGTTGGCACATACATTAGGTGTATAGTTGATAATGTTGGTACATATTGATGAGTAGTTGATACATGATTGGTACATGCTTGGTACATGGTCAGAGGCACTTGTTAGTAGTATTGTTGACACATGGTTTATGGATGATGCAGAATACTTGTATTGGTATATTATTAGAATCACATATTGATCTTGGTGATGATTATGAGTTGTTGTGTTATGCTTGGTTGATGCACATCTTTGAGAGTTGTCTTGGTGATTTATCTTGGTGAGTATATTTGATTTGGTTGATAATATTGATGAGATAGGTTGTTGTGACAGGTTATTCGTACAGGTTTGGTGCATGGTTGATGCACTTGTTCATGGTACAGGTTGAGGTATAGGTTGGTGCATAGTTGATGCACTTGTTTATGGTATAGATTGATTATAGGTTGAGGTGCAGGTTGATGCATTGGTTCAGGTTATTGGTACGGGTTGTTTGGTGCAGGTTGATTGGTATATGTTTAAAGCAGTATATCTCATAGTGATAGTGTGACAATGGTTCCATCATTCTAATTATACATCAGGGAAGTTGGATGGGGAAAGGATAGGTGGTTGTGGCCACCTTCTGGTTGTAGTCGGAGAACATAGGGGGTTGTAGCCTCCTTCTGGTTGTAGGCATAGAATTGGGGAGTTGTAGCTTCATTCAAGTTGTAGCCTGAGAAACTAGGGGGTTGGATCCTCCTTCCAGTTGCAGCTGGAAAAAAAACGAAGTTGGTGCTTCCAATGAATGTAATTCTTAAAGACATAATAAAAATAATTTTGTGGTTTTCTCCTGCTTTGGGTTTCCACGTAAAACACTGGTGTACTATGTATGTGTGTGATTGCTCATTTGTTCATTGTTTATTTACTCTGCAACTATTGTATGATAATGCTACATTCATATAACACTTGCATTTTATGGGAAAAAGGATTCAATGGATCTATTATTGATTCACCCCCCTCTCAGTAATCCAACAATTGGTATCATAGTCAGTTCCTTCAGGAAACAATTTAACCACTAGAAGGAGATCATGGATTATTCTAAGAATTTAGTACCAATGTTTGATGGTCAGAATGGTTTTAAGTATGAGATGTGGGGTAGAAGGATGAAATTATTTTTATAGGCACATGGACATTATATTTGGCTATCAGTTTTTACAAGACATGGTAGTTCAAAAAGGGAAAATACTGCAGCCAAGAAGGAATTGAAGAAGAATAACAAAATAGCAATGGATTTCATCTAGGAAGGATTACCTAATCCGGTAAGAGAAAAGGTTGGTAAATGTTCATCAGCCAAAGAAATTTGGGATAAGTTACATGATAAGTTGAAGATTGCAGGGATTATAAAATAAATGTTCAAGCAAGAAGTGCATATGTGGCCCCACGTAACATTGAATGTTACAAATGTCATAACTATGGACACATAGCTAGTGATTGTAGAAGCATTAATGATACTTCCATTAAAGAGAACATTGATATCATATACAAGAAAGTATGGATAATAAAACACTTAGAAAAGGTGAACAAAGACCAGGTCCCAGAGATCGCAAGATTGGAAATAAAACGACATGAAGAAAATTCTATAGAGAAAAAGAAAGATGTCATATACAGAAAGGTTTGGAAAATAACTGAAAGAAAATAAGGACATGTAAATAAGGAACAGGTTAAAGAGATTGTACTTTCAGGCATTGTAGTGAAATATGAATCTACAAACAGAAAGAAAGAAGTCGGAGCTCGGAGAGATGATGAATCTAACAATGAAGATGATGATGAATACACATCAGAGAAGGAATTGTTTTGAGCCATCAGGCTTAGAGACTCCCAGGTAATATGAATATTAGACAGGGGGAGTATATGTGATAGCTGTGACAAACCAAAGAACCATCCTTCGAGCAACTTGCAGAGTTTGAGAAGACAGATCTAGAGCAGTCAGTTAGCAGAAGTACAATTTGATGGATTAATCAAGACTTCATGATAGTATAGTGATAAATGGGTTAGCATTATGGACAATTGTGCAATTAGAGTCTTGGATAGTATGGACGAGAGAACAGATTCATAGATTGGTTCAAAGAGTGGTTCAGAGACAAAGTTACATTATCATAATGGATGATATCTACACAGGAAATTGTTCAAACAATGATAATGGATTCCAAATTGACATATATTTTTTGGACACATGCAGTGCATACAACAATTCACATTCAAAATAGAGTAATGCTCAAAAACAACAATGACAAAACTCCATACGAACTATGGAAAGGAAGTGCTACCAACAACCTCTACATCAAGGCAGTTGGACAGGTGGCACGATTTCAAGAAGCACCAAAGGAATCATGTTTCTTAGTAGTAAAGAGGATTTTTAGATATCTCAAAGGAACATAATAGTTTGTATTATGGTATCCAAAAGGAAAGGATCTATCACTTATTTTCTACACAGATGCAGATTGGGTAGGTTGCATTTATGACCGATGAAGCACTAGTTATTGACTTGGTGGTCAGCACCTCCTTCGGGACTTGCAACATGGTCTAACAGCCTCTCGTGGATCCATTAACTCCGACGGTGATGAGTTTACCAATCACCCACGGGTTTTTGTCTAACGACAATCATACTGCCTTTCAAAACTGGTGTCAAAGTGAAAGGTTACGGGTTCGAGTCTGCTCGATTGGTGTCGAGTATCTTAGTTGGTGCTAAGAGCCCTCAGTTGGTGCTGAGGGGGAGATTGTTGACTTGGTGGTTAGCACCTCCTTCGGGACTTGTGGCATGGTCTAACAGCCTCCCGTGGATCCATTAACTCTGGCGATGATGAGTTTACCAATCACCCGTGGGTTTTGGTGTAACGGCAACCGTACTGCCTTTCAAAACATACCAATTGTTGAACAGGATAAGTCAACTGAGAGGGGGGGGGTGAATTAGTTGTATAAAATTTCTTTCATTTTATAAGCAGATTACTTATTAATTAATAAATCATGCCTTTAACATTTAACTTGCAGTAATACATTTAACCAATAAATATACAATCACATAAATGAAACAGTGACACAGTGATTTTTCATGAGGAAACCCAAAAGGGAAAAACCTCTTCTTCTTATGAATGAAAGGAAAGCTCCAACTCCTCTTTACATTCTTATTTTATCGAAGCTACAACCCAGATGAGGCTGCTACCTCTATTTCTTCAGCACCTACTGAATGTAGGCTACAACTCCCAGATGTACAAGAACCAACTTATACATGAGACTTTTACAGTCTCCCCTTGCTCCTCCCTACCACCCTGAAATCATTCTCTATCACTAAGAACCTGAAAACCAACTCTTTATCTTCTCTGTCAAAGATTAAGCATTCAAATCCTCTCTGTTTTTATATTCATATCACAATTCATTCTTGACCAGACCACTTAGATTTATCAATCTGTGTATGTGTCTTCCCTCCTCTATCTTTTCTTTCTCTTCATCATTTCTTCTCACTGTCCCTGTGTGAATTTGTTTCAGTTCATCTTATTTTTCAGAGATAAAGTTGAGTTATAAATTTTCTCCTCAAATTTTGCAAAGCCATATTTCTCCCATAAGCCTCTGCAACAATATTTTCTTGCCCCATTCACTTTATCCATCTTCCTGTACCATCAGTGTGTACAATAGAACCCTCAGGCTTCAAAGAATCAATTACAATAACTAAATAAATTCCTTACAATGATTATTATTGGCCAAGGCATCAAGATGAACAATATCCACATGATCAGTTTAAATATTTAACCAGCACCATTCGATGAACATACATCTGTTTTGATTTTTCAGCATAGAATAACCCTCGAGCGCTTTGGAAAGCCACTTGTGCTAACCCATATGGCCATTGATCGTGACCAGAGGTTAATCGAAATGCATTTCGCATTTCGCATTTAGGCAATCCTGTGTCAAAGAGTCTTGACACTTCAAGTTGCGAATCTTGAAATAGAGCCATCGACAGTAACCGCTACCTACACCAAAATGGTATTTCGGCGTTTCGCATTTCGGTGTTTCGGCATTTCACATTTCGACATTTCGGCTTTTAGCATTTCAGCATTTCGGCATTCTATGTTTTGGCGTTTTGGCCTTTCACATTTCAGCATTTCGGCGTTCCTGTGACGAAGTGTTTTGACACTCCAAGTTGTGAACCCCAAAATGATCTGACGGCTTCACATTTGATCTGGTGGACATAGATCGAACGGTTCTTGTTAACTTCTCGGGGACAGATCAAAGGTCATATACGACTCTTATATTACCCCTCAATGCTTAATCCAACGAATATGACTTAATCATTCATCGAGATGGACGGTTGTTAGGGTTTTGGTACTTTGGCCATTAGGTCTTCATGACCTCCAACAATTCAAAAAATCTCGAAATCGTAGATCATGTGATGTGTGTCCCTTTCGGTATTTTGGCATTCGGGACTTCGTGATGTTGGAGTTTTTTGCTTACCATGCAAAAATCCCGAAATAGAAACTCTTGGAGTGACATATCATAGTGATGTCACTTAGGATGACGTGTCATGTGCTAGTCAATCTTCGATATTCGAAATTCAAGCTAAGGGTTCTGACTCCTCTTCCAAATCTCGTTTCACATGTGACCTCGAATTATAACCAAAAACTCACCTCCTAGGTTCTTCATAGTTTCGTGTTTCGGTATGTCAAGAGGCATGTTGATCTCAGAATTAGGAACCATCGTGCCTGTGCAAACTGATCCATGGTGTCTGTGAAAACTGACCAACAAACTCCCCCTTTGGCATTTTAAAGTTTGACATTAATGACAAAACCAATTCCTGTGCAAACTGTGCAAACTGCCCTATGCAAACTGCAAGCCCTGCCAACATTAGTGGAGCAACATTCTACTTAGGTGAGTTTTTAGTATCTTGGCTAAGAAAGAAACAATCACCAGTATCTTTATCTACAGTTGAAGCAGAGTATATTGCAGCAACATGATGTTATACTCGGGTTCTATGGATGAAACAAACTTTGACAGATATACAGCTTGAGTATGACGAGCCCATTCCAATATATTGTGATAATACAAGTGCCTTCAGTATCTCAAAGACCCGGTGATGCACTCCAAGAATAAGCACATTCTAATAAAGTATCACTTTCTACGGGAACATGTTGCAAAGAAGAACATCATAGTTGAATATGTGGGCACAAAAGAACAAGTGGAAGACATCTTTACAAAACCGCTTCCAAGGGAAGCCTTTGAGTATTTTCACTAGAGACTTAGAGTAATTTCTACTCCAAAATGAATGCTTTTGAATTCTTATCTTATATGTCTTAGATTTACATGAGGAAGCACCATAAAGAGGACAGTTTAGGTTGGGGGATTAGTTTCAGGAAGAGTTCAGTCAGGGGTAGTATCCCCAAGGACAGTTTAGTTAGGGGGAGCAACCCCGGCTAGAAAGATACATTTTCCATTGATGAAAAAGGGGGAGAGAGAGAACATAGGCATGTAGATAGGGGGAGCAACCCAAGGATGATGCAGCATACTTGTATTGGTATATTATTGGAATCACATATTGATCTTGGTGATGATTATGATTTTTTGTGTTATGATTGGTTGATGTACATCTTTGATAGTTGTCTTGGTGATTGATCTTGGTGAGTAGATATGATTTGAATGATAATATTGATGAGACAGGTTGTTGTGATAGGATGTTTGGACAGGTTGTTGTGATAGGTTATTCATACAGGTTTGGTGCATAGTTGATGCACTTGTTCATGGTACAGGTTGAGGTACAGGTTGGTGCATGGTTGATGCACTTGTTTATGGTACATGTTGATTACAGGTTGAGGTATAGTTTGATGCATGGTTGATGCATTGGTTCAGGTTATTGGTATAGGTTGTTTGGTGTGGGTTGATTGGTATAGGTTTACAACAATATATCTCACAGTGATTGTGTAACAGTGGTTCCATCATTCTACTTATACATCAAGTAGGTTCGATGGGGAAAGGACAGGTGGTTGTATCCACCTTTGGATTGTAGCCAGAGAACATAGCGGGTTGTAGCCTCCTTCTGGTTGTAGCCAGAGAATTGGGGAGTTTGAGATTCCTTCAAGTTGTATCCTGAGAAACTAGGGGTAGGAGCCTCCTTCTAGTTGTAGCTGGAAAACAAAGGAAGTTGGTGCTTCCAATGAATGTAGTTCTTAAAGACATATAAGAAAAATCATTCTGTGATTTTCTCCCACTTTTGGTTTCTACGTAAAAAAACTGGTGTACTGTGTATGTGTGTGATTTCTCATTTGTTCATTTTGTATTTAATCTGCAACTATTGGATGATAACACTACATTTATATAACACTTGCATTTTATGGGAAAGGGATTCAATTTCTCTATTACTGATTCACCCCCCTCTTAGTAATCCAACAAGGGGTCCTTCTCAACTTGGAATGTGATAGAAAACACACACACCAAGATTTCATTAGGTCTTAGTGTGTTCAATTTATTGCATGTGATTATATAGTGTTCCTTGTCATGATTATGCCTTCTTAATTATTGAACCAAGGAATTACAACAAGATGTATTGAACTCCTTATATTCACTTTAATTACCAACCTAGGGATCATGCAAACTTATGAGGTGTTGTGCACTATGTATGTGAATTACAAAATTCAATCTAAACTCATCATTCTAATAAAAATCATGACAAGGAAAATGTTAAGCCCTAGATATTGAGTTATTACATTTCAATTGTTATATTGGTCTTGTTCTTATTGATCTGCTAGGCACTTTATAGTTGGATAGGTCCTTTAATTGTGATTGTACCCTTTGTCTCCCATATATACCAAGGAGAACTAGTTTTAGAGATAATCTCATCTTGTCCATTTTTTAATATTGTAAAAGAAGGTTGCTCAAAAGATGGAAGTTGAAGATAAAATGGATAAAAATATGGAATAATTAAAAAATTCCATGGAAGCCATCTTCTTACATGCACTAGGTGAGAGGTTCCTTAAGATAAATATTGTGACCCAAGGAAATAATGAAAATTGGGAGAACAACATTATTGAACCCAATCACATATGGGGAATATTTTAACACATTTGAAGAACACAAAGATTGAGTCCTAGAATCATGATCATTCGTCACTCCGAGATATACATCATTAGGGGATCAACTTGGGACCAAGGAACTACTTGATTCCAAATATCGATATAAATATGTTTTATGGTAAATATCATATAACATGGATATTCTAGATGGATCAATTCTTTGATCTACACCAAGTGCCAACTTTACAAAAGGTAACTCCTGCATCCTTGTATTTAGAACCTAATCAATTTGTTTGGTACCAATTGATTTGTGAACAAAAAAAGGATTATATGTTAGAAAAACACGATCGCGGAGCAATAAAATAAAACAAATGCGGAAACAGAACACAAAAGATACACAATACAAGAGAGACATAGATTTACGTGGTTCACCCAGTGTGGGCTACATCCACCAGAGAAATTTCCAGGTCCTTCCTTTATTATTATCCATCAAATGAAGGGATACAACCTACATCAAAACCCGTTGTAACTTCCTCTTCTTTCTCTCACAGTCTCCTCTCTCAGAATACAATACTCGCCATAATGCATAGCCGCAATACATTTTCATCATAACAGAGGGTTTCCTTCTGGGGAAAAAAACCCTAACATAATTTCTACCATTAGATCTGCGACCTTATAATGAACGGTTCAGATTTATAATGAAATTACAATATACATTTACAAGGCAAATTTTCCTTCGGGGGCTTCACCCCTGAACCCCTCGAACCTCGCAGAGGGGGTACCCCCCCTCTGCACTCTCCCACGTGGAAGAGTGTACATACTTCTGGGGTGTAAAGTCTTCATGGGGTATAAACATGGCTAAAAGAAAGGACCTCTAAATCAGGAAGATAATCAGGCTCCACAACCAACATTATATTGTCTCTTAACCCATTTTATGGATGAATTGATAGCACATTATGGTGATATTAAGAGAAACACATTCTTTAGTTAATTGATAAATCTATGGAAAACAGTTCCAATTACAAATCACATTCAATAATTTCAAAAATTGATTCTCAATGTAAAGAACATTCTAGAGGATAATTTGTTAGATCTCTTTATGAGCACTTTAAAGGAGAGCATTCAACAAAGGAGAGGTGTGTCTCTTGGAACCTAAATCCTTGGAGCATGCTTTCAATGTGGCAAGGAAAGTTGAAAGAAAAAATATGGCTACTAGAAGGGTGGCCACTAACAACTATAGAGAGCACCATGTTCCCACTTCTAATCTCACTAAATCTATAAGGTTGACACATCAAAAATGGATGAAAGAAGAGAAAAGGGACTATGTTCAATTGTGACAAGAAGTATAGTAAGGCACATAAATATGGTGAGAGGAAATTATTATACATAGATTGTGAAGAGGAAGAAGATCAATAACTAGAACCATCACAAGATCTAGAGCTAGAAGAGACTATTCCAACCATATATTGTCATGTATTGGTTGGCATCAACACTCCTCAAACTCTCAAGGTAGAAGGATATATAAAAAAGAAAAAAGTAACAGGATTTATTGATTTTGGTAGTATCCATAACTTCGTTAATTGCAAATTAGCTAAACTTCTTAATATACTTTTATATCCAGTACTTGAATTTCAAGTAACGATTGTAGATGGAGGCACCATAAATTTTTCAAGGATGTACCATAGTATTAATCTCACTATAGAGGAGTATTTATTGGATGGTCCAATGATTTCCATACAAATGGGCAGTTTTGATGTTGTATTAGAGGTCCAATGATTACAACCATTAGGAACAATGGGTCTTAATTTTCAAGAAATTTTCATGAGAATTTCCTTGGAAGGTAAGTAAATTGACCTTAGAGGTATCCAATGGAAACCCTATAAACTGATAAGCTCTAACAACATGACAAAATTTATAAAAAGGGGACACCATGGTGTAATTGCACAGTTATTCTCACTAGATGTTCATACATCTATACCCTCTATTCTCATTGATCTCCAAAACATTATTGAAAATCATTCCAAGGTATTTGGAGAGATGCCTAAAGGTGTTCCACCTACTTGATAACATGACCATGGTATTCATTTGGAACCAGGAAGTGTACCACCTAACATCAAACCTTGCAAGTACCCATATGCATAAAAGAGTGAGATTGAGCATATGGTTCAAGAAATGTTAGAGTTTGGATAATTTAGCCTATCCAAAGTGTTTTTTATTCACCAATGGTGATGATTTACAAAAATAAAGGTTCATGGAATATGTGTCCAAATTATAGAGAGCTCAACAAAATGACCATCAAAGATAAGTTTATTATTCATGTCATTGATGAATTATTAGATAAATTACAAGGAGCACTTTTCTTTAACAAGTTGGATCTCTATTCTAGATATCATCAAATCAAAATGACTCAAGAAGACATCCCCAAAATAACCTTTAGAATGCATGGATATCATTATGAGTGGTGATTCCATTGGTCTTACTAATGCACCTTCCACATTTCAAAGATTGATGAATTCTATTTTCAAACCCTTCCTTATAAAATTTGTGTTAGTGTTTTTCGATGATGTACTAATATACAACAAATCTTAGCAAGTGCATGTATAACATGTTAACATTGTTGGGGAATTAAATTGAACAAAATATGAAACAAATAACACAATACTACAAACAACTGAAGAGGGAAAAACAATTTAGAAGAATAGAGGTGGAGTCTAAAGAAACCATTACAACACTTAAGCACGGAGCACTATGATCAGAACATCACACTACATATTGCACATCTTGATCAACATGATCTATTGTGCAATCTTAAATCACTTCACATTCGGCATATGATAATGACCCAAGGGATCTTGTTTTATAGACTCAATATGATCTAAAAATATCAAACAAGTTTTGATACCAACTTGATCTGTAATATCAACAAACTTTGATATGAATTCAGCCCAAAAATAATTAGATGTCAATTAGTTCATAAGTAAACACTAAACATCCGACCAAATTCGTAAAATGAAGATCGACTTGACTATTTGCAAAAATATCATGTGAAAACACTTGTTTATCCATGAACTTCATTAACTAATAATAACTTGTGGAAATAATGAGTGTCAAAATAGAGAGAAATAAAAACAACAAATAACATATCTCATTACATAGTTTGATAACAGAGTTCCAAATAGTGAGACCAATCTATTAATGATCAAATGCTTGATACAATGATGACTTACAATGGCCAATTTGAATACACCCTTAAAGTCTGTTATTCCAACCCAGAAACATAGTTCACCATTGAATTCCTCACAAAATTCTAAGAAGAACAAGTATAAACTCAACTATGTTCTGAACAGGTGCCCAAAGACCCCCCTTTGCACGTATATGGACATTATCGGTCTCATACATGAAAAATGGTAATAAGACTTTCATACATAGCACTTTTACATAGAACTAAAATCACCATCAAATTCCTCTCGAAATTCTGAGAAAAATGAGTATAAACATTATATACCTCTCTCAAAGAACTTAATAGTACACAAAACAAGACAAATCCAAAATAGGAACATCTCTTGCATGCAAAATGAGGAAAATATGCACTTGGCAGGAACTTATATGCATCAATCCTCCAATTTTGTATGCATTTCCATGTTCGTACTCGTTTGGAGCTAGGTTTATATAGGCGTGGACAGCCTAACCATGGCCAATTATATTCCTGAGGCATTTGTTATAACTTAAATATGTTTTGTTTTGTTTGTTATAAAAAGAGTTGTGTGTGGCGCATTGGTAGGAGGCTATAGTTAAGACTTTTGAATATTTCATGGAATAGCCTCCTGGAGGTCATGGGTTCCATAACATTCAATCCCCAACAAATTTTATTCTCCCTTAGCCATTATTGGTCAATCAGAGAGTGCCATGTGGCACTCTTTGGTTGGTCCATCTATTTTCTGCATCATCACCACATCATCTGCCACTTGTACCTGTATGAATCGACCACCTTAGCATCCAGTCATATTCCAACTTTATTGTACGGTCATTCCACGTCAGTGCCATGTCACCTATATGGACTGCCATGTGTCACTTCCGGATAGATACAACTGGGTGAAAAAAATACCAAAAATGAGTGACACGTAGTAGCCTCTCTTGCTTCCACATCATATTTTTGACGTATGCATGACATCATCCTGACAACTGTATGGATGGCCACATGGAAACCCCATTTTTCTTGTTTTTTCCAAACTTTAAATGACCATAAATTTCTCATACAAACTTTGTTTGAGTCCATTCAAATTACATTGGAAATATATCATCTATATCTACCCAATGAATTTATTTTCATTATCATTTTAGAAGATAAAAATTGTATCATTATGTATCCTCTTGGATCTTTTTTTAGTGTTCTGGATCCTCCTGGATCACAAGATATAACCAACTCCCATAAAATCTAGAATATCTTATCCACATACAATTGTAGATGGTTAGAATTGATTCCAAAAAATCCACTCTGTCAAGTCAGCTCGATGGGACTCAACTCAATCGATTATTCATCCAACCTGTAGTCGATTGCAGGGTTGGTCGATCCACCACCCGACTATATTCGATTGTTGGTCGATTGTCCAACCGAAAGGAACATCGACTACTCGAACTACTGGTGTGGTGTGTTGTTCAATCACCCAACCAACTGTGTCCATATGTAGGTCGACCTCTCGACTGACTGAACCTAGAAGATGCATGATGAACCATTAATGCTTGATGTTCCAACACCCCCCCCCCATCAACACACATATGCAAAGGTTCAGGAGGTGAAATTACATCATTGGAAAACCCCCCCATAATTGTAGCTTCCTGAATCCCAAGCAAAGTGTGGAGCTTGATAAATCTGGCTCTTTGAAGATATCAACAACTTTATATTTAGTACGACAATATTCAAGAGAAACAAAATTATCATGAACCAACTGTCACAAATAGTGAGCATGGAGCTCAACATGCTTCATATTACTATGAGCAACAAGATTTTAAGTAATCTATATGGCACTTTTATTTCATAGAATATTGTAGTCAAGGTATGAACAAGAAATCTAAGCTTTCCCAAAAGTTGACGAATCCAAATTGCTTCAGTACCTTCTTGAACAACGCCATGAAATTTTTCTAGATTTTTTTTTTTTTGTATCTAGGGGAATTGGTAATGACAGCGATATATGGCTCACGTGATATGGGGTCTAATCCCATCGGCTGCCTTATAACCCCTAGGGATAACAACACCGCCTACAAGCCTAGCCTCCAGATAAGACGAGGTTTGAACTCGTGACCTGCTTAGCAACACGAACACCTTAATAGTATGTCCGCTGGCCACTAGACCGCACCCCTGCAGGCTTATTTTTCTTATGTAGTTGACAGAGAGACTACCTTATGTTTCTTGCATGAACACACCAAAGGTATACTACTGTAGTGAAAAACATACCCAAAAGTGAGCTTTCGGTCATCTCCATCGCCAACCCAGTTGGAATGGGTGAAGCCGACTAGAAAATTTGAAATATGACAATATTTGATACCAAAGTGAGTGGTACCCTTCAGATATAGAACAATGCACTTGACTACCTTCCAGTGAATTTATTTAGGATCCTACATGAATCGAGAAATCACATTAATAGTAAAGGAGATAACAGCTCGACTATGAGTAAGATAAATAATACTTCCAACCAATTTTCGATAGAGTGTAGCATCAACAACATGTGTTTGACAGGTTTTAGTAAGCTTCACTCCAGACTAAAAAGGAGTGGCACAAGGCTTGCAATCAACCATCTTAAAACATGTCAATAGATCCATTACATATTTAGAATGAGAAATGAAAAAACCATCACATAGTGGTAATACTTGAAGACCCAAAAAATAATGCAGAGTGTCGATATATGTCATGTCAAAGAAGTCGACAAGTTTCTTTTTCAATTTAAATATGAGAGCATTAGTTTCCAGTAATGATTAAGTCATCAACATATACAAAAAAAATCAAGGTGTCTCTGTTGGAGTGGAGAACATACAGATTGTGATTAGATTCACATTGTTTAAATCCTAGCCTAAGAAAGAAACTATCAATCATAGCATACCATACCTGAGGAACCTGCTTCAGACCATAAAGTGACTTCTTAAGTCGACATACCAAATTGGAATCTGTCACAAATCCAGGTGGTTGTTCCATGTAAATTTATTCAGGTAGGTCATCATGAAGAAAGGCACTCTTTACATCCATCTGATGAATCTGCCATCCAAAATGAGCAACAAAGGAAATAATCAATCATACTAATTTCATCTTTGCAATAGGGGCACAAGTTTCAGTGTATTCAATGCCTTCATTTTGAGAAAATCCCTTCACGACAAGGCATGATTTATGTCACTCAAAAACACCATCAGAGGTGAATTTGGTCCTGTAGAACCATCGACACTTTACAATGTTCTTTCCATGAGGTCGGGGAACCAATTCCTAGGTTTGATTCTTCGACAAGGAATCATTCTCAGTATTCATGTCCTATTCCCATTTAGGTCATCCTTTGATATCGTATTAGGTAACAGGATCAAAGGTTTCAAGGATGTGAGTCATGAGGGAAACGATGACATGTTTCTCATGACTTTGGGTCTGTCATCTGCAGGATGCATCTCCAGCATCATCTCCAGCAGATTCAATTGTCTTGGCAGCCCAGTGGGGCAGAAAATAAATAGGTGAACTTTGGTTCACTTTAGTAGGTTGATCAGAAGTTGAAGGTTATGTAGTCAATGAACCTGTCAAAATGGAATATGTTGGACTAGTTGAGTCAGAGATTGACGGTCGAGTTGAAACAAACATAAAGTTCAATGGACCAATCGAAGGACTGAAGAGAGGAGCAGGAGAACCAGTGTCCAAGACAACATCAAAGGGAGCATCATGTAACAATCCAAATGAGGAATTTATCAACTTGACTTCAGAATACTTCTCATCAAACTGAACATTACGTCGGATACTAATATGTCATCAGATAGGATCAAACAATCGATAGGATTTTGACTCTTAAGAGTGTCCCATCATGATGCAAGAATGACTCTTTTCATCCAATTTATTTTGAAAATCATCAAGAATGTGATCCCATGATATCCAAACACACGAAGGTTCCCAACAAAAGGTTTATTTCCATACCATCATTCGATAGGAGTCATGGAAGGAACAACTAGAGTTGAAATGCAATTGAGATTTAATCCATTTTTTAATTTATTTAAACAAAAAATTGAGTTATAATATTTGAGGTTTGACATTTTATTTTATGTTATAAAATGTTGAATTTTTTAAAAACCCTTACATATTGAATAATCATGGTCAACAAAATTTTGCACAAGAGAAAATATGATCGCACTCGAGATGAAACTCATCATAACGAACAAGCGGAAGAGCGTTATTGGAGAAAGAAACGAGAACATGAAAATATTGAAGGAAGAAATAATGATGATGTAAATAGAGATTTGCATCCTGATTCTCAACAAGAAGAAGTCCAACCAGGTATGCATACATATTGTCTAGATTAAGTTTAGAATTTAAATTTAAATTATTTTTTAATATAATTGACTATAATTTGATTTTCATATTTTTCAAAAAAAAAATAGATTTTTCTCATAACATCGATGAATTTGTTGAAACCGAAATTGAAGCAGAAGTTGAATCACCTACAGGTATATACATAAATTTAGATAATGCAAGATTCAAACACTTGTATAGTTTAATTAATTTATGATTTGGATTAGTTTTTTAATATAAGTTAAATTGAAATATGCAGGAGATATCAACATTGATGATGAAATGTTAAAAAATGTTGATACTTACAAATTTGGGGAGAAAAAACTTGACCATATTATAAGATATTGTGTTAAGAATATGTATAATATGTTTTTCAAAGATGAATCCATAGCAACAGAAGTTCAACTTTTGAGAGGTCTAATAAGGTCGAAAAAATTAAAAGAAGCTACATCATTATTGGGTATTCAAAAGTCGACAAAAGATTCAAAGTTGAAATAGAATGTCTTTGAGAATATAACTAGCATATTAAAATCTTTTGGAAAATCTCAAAAAAAAGATGTCAGTGTTGCACGTAGAGTAATACAAACAACGATTGTTCTATCTAGCAATATAAAATATCGTTTGACACAACACATGGAACAATCAATGGGAACCTCAAGAAAAACATTGTACAAACATAGACAATTCTGATTGCAAATAGATGCAAAGGATGAACTTGCTTGATGGACAGTTATTTCTAGACAACCCTACAAAGATAACTTGCAGAAAATGTTAAAGAAATGGCCTGTAATTATTGGTTGAAAAAATCTCGTGTTTCACCACATACAAGGTATGTGTTGCAACGAAGAATAGGACAAGGTTTATATGAAGAACATGCAAAACATATATTGCCAATGACACAAATAGAATTATTCAACAAGTTCAAAGAAAAGCACAAATAAGTTAAAATGTCCATTAATACATTTTTGCAACAAAAACCATAGTTTGTTAGACCCATCACTTTTCATGACACTTGTTGTTGTTGTTGTTATCATGTGTAATTTGAGTTATATTACAACACTTTTCTTTATTTTGGTAAAACTTTCTGGGCAAGTTCACCTCCTTCCACAATATGTGGTTTTATATCTCAAATTCTATGTGAAAGAGAAGGTGATGAATTATTTTACCAAAAAAAAAGTGTTGGTGGAAAAAAATGTGATTGTTGTGGAAATCTAATTTTATTTCACTCCAAGTATCCTATTGATATGAACGATCAATATTTGTCTGATATAACAGTCAATTGGAAGATATATGAATATATCAGTAACACTACTACAAGTTCTTCAAATGTTGTTTCCAAAAGGATTGATTTGAAAGTGGATAAAATTTGTGTGATATATTTTTTGAAGAAGTTTGAGAAACAAATTTATAAATACACCAAGCATTCACATAGAGATCGATGGAAAGACATACAATTCAAACAATCTCGTGAAGTGTTTCCACTAGGGACGATTTTATCTGTAGTTGATTTTGCAGAGAATTACACATTCGCTGCACAAAAAGAAATACAAAGTGAATATTATCATTTTGATCAAGTCTCTATATTTGTCCACGTTATATATAGACATTCTCAACAAAGTGTTGATAACATAGAAAGAATCGATGACAATCGGCATGTTATTAAATAATATCACTTTTATATATAAGTGATGATCGAACACACGATACACATTATGTACAACATTGCTTTGATAAATTTTATGATTCATTGAAAAACTTTGGGATTGGATTCGATCAACATTGGATATGGTTAGATGGATGTGTGGATCAATTCAAATATTCACGATCATTCTATTGGTTGTGTCATCTTCACAAGAAATCAAACATTACACATTGTTGGAATTTCTTTGAGACTAGTCATTGAAAACAAGAGCATGACATTGCAGGGGCATGTGTAAAATGAGAACTTCGAAGGTATCAATTGAACCCTCATGTCGATCGATTTTAATATTCTTATCAAGTTGTTGAATGGTGAAAATAGGCGCTAAGCCATGGAAATAATCCGTCAAAGGATGTGTGCAGGTGTGTGTGTATATATATGTTGTACACACATGTGATATTTTTATTTGCATTCAAAAATATGATTTTCAATCATGTTGAATAGAGAAAGTTAATAAGTTCTTGTCTTTAACATGTTTATTATATTTACATTTCATATTTATGTTTAATTAAATTATTATTGAACCATGTGCAGGTTTTTTTGGCATATTGGTATCCAAGATGTAGATAGATCAATCCCATATGAGGCTAGTACAATACATGGGACTCAAAAATTGCATTCAATTAAAACAAAACCCTTTCAAAATGTGTTTGCATTTGATGGAAGAAATGAATCTTTTTTTTGTTTAGTTTGCATAGAGGACACAAAATCCACAAAATTTTTTGAAAACGAAACTGAGAAATATGTTAAATCTTGAAGACACACTGAAATTAATACAAAGGGGAAAATGCCACTTGCAATCTTAGAGGAGATTGAATCAAATGAAACTATAGTTTCAATTGATGGCGATAGAGTTTATGATCTTGTTAGAGAAGGTAAAATTTATGTTTCAATTGTTCAAACACATTTGTTATGCCTAATCAGTGTAGATTTACATGTACTATATAGATATATAAAATTTATATATAGTACAATTGTGTGCATGTGTGTGATCTAACAAGAACTGCTTATTGGAATATGACAAGTTATTTGCAGGATATGTCTTTGTTGTGGTTGCACCTATAGACAACAATTAAAATGTTAAATATTATTTGATGCGATGCACACAAGGAAAGATGAAATTATTAGAAGATTTTGATGATAACGGTTTTATATATGAAAGAGGATCCATCATATTAAAAGGTTGTTTTTTTCAAGAAACCCATCAAACCAATAGTCATGTTCACTTTCAAGACTATCATTCAGATGTCATAAGTTGTCAATATAGTCATTTGGTATGTGCAGCGTGCATAAAGTTAATAGAGGTTCAATCAAGGAAAAGATCAAAAGTTATAAAATGGAAAATGTCAAAAGTCGATCATGAACGAATAATTGAAGATGGCATACCATTACGATTTTTTAAACAAACTTGACATTCTAGAATTTTTTATTTTGCATCAAGTACACATATATGATTATATTATTATTGTTGTAACGGTTTTGGTCTTTTTTTTTAATTTCCCCTTAAGAATAATCATATTTTATTATCCACAAATGAAGGATGGCTTATCACTATTATTCAAGGAAAACCAAGTCACTTTAAATGACCCATTGGTGACCCATTAGTTGTCCTTAAGGGGAACTTCCATGCCTCTACATGTCTTGGGCCAGTAACTTATCTCCTTATGTTCCATTGGTGGTCAATTAAAGAAAACTAGGGTTCATTGAGGTCAATTAAAGAAAACTATAGATGGATTAGGATTGATTGATCCTTATTTGCATACTTGTAGATGAAGAATGGTTTCCCAACCCTTCTTAATGTTACATATATATGGAGAAGAGTTGGTCTAACCTTCTAGGATTGCTAGAAAGTATTGCAATGGATATGATAATAAAAAATTGTCAGTGGATCATTTCTCCATATACCACTAAAGAAGTTAAGTATATGGATATTTTGGAATTATGGATAAAATTGAAATATAATATGACAAAGAGAAGGTTCATCCAATCATTCCTTAAGCTTCCACTAGTAAAGATTAATCTAGTTATATTCCATTGCAACCATAGGAACAACTGAATCTAAAATTAACATTAAGAACACCATGAAATTAATACATATGGGATGGATAAGGTCCATTCAATCCTTCTCCTTCCCACTTTACATCATGTTAAATAAGATAATTAATTACATGATGAATCTAAATCAAGATGGATCATCCAACACTTCTACATTTAATTCCTAAAAAATCTAAACTATAGATGGAGAAGGGTCAACCAACCCTTCTCTACGATACTTGCATATTGAACCAACTCCAGCACTAAAATAAATCTACATAAATGAATCCCATCTACAAAATACATTAAGGAAAAATTATTTATTGGGCATATAAGGAATTTGGTAAACAAGTTATTTCACCCAAAAGAATCTACCCCTCCCTTGTTATAACCCTAATTTGCACAATACATGCTTACCTGGCATCAGGTCATCTCATAGCCCTTCTTTTCCAAGCCATCACTGAACAACTCTTCTTAAAAACCCCATTTTTAAAATCCCACGTGCCCTGCTCCATTACTGCATGTGTGTACACACTAGCTGACTCACTACAACCCGCGTGTACCTACAAAAGCACAAAAAAAGGAAATTTGTTGACGGAACACATAGCTTTGGGAAAGTTAACTAAACCTTTCAGCCATGCATGGCCAGTCACTCAACCAAATACCTAGCTCCTTCTAGCCTATAAAAGAAGGGGTAGGGGTCCCATTTGAAAGGAGGAAAATCATAGAAGAGAAACTATACCCAAATTGGCATCCCCTTTGTCCCAACCTTTATCCATCCTTGTGCAAAGAGAATTATAGAGAAAAGTAGTTGGAAGATAGTTGAAGAGGAGCCCAGGACTAGTTTCGAGGAGCAGTGCCAGCCACATATTGTAAGTTTACTCTTGTGAAGATTAATACAAAAAGGAATACTTTTCTCGTCCCACCATATCATGTGTTCAAGTTGAGTATTTGTTTTATGATATTGTCACATCTAACCCAACAATTAGTATATGAAATGCATGTTTGTAGCTCTATGTTTGTTCATGTGTGAATGCAGGTCATCTTTGGGAGGAGGCCCGCAAGAAAAGAGTGAGTGAAGACAAAGGGATCGACATCAAATGAAGGACTTAAGGTAGAGTTATCTAATCTTATTTACACCTTTGTATTGCATGTGTGTGGGGTTTTGTGTCAGGAGAATAGGAAGAGTAGAAGCCTTTGGAATGGTCATTTTTTTGCATGCATGATCAAAGCCCTTAAATTCTAAGTCCGTAGGGGAGATTTACCCAACAACAGAATTGGCGAATTTACTGGGGATCTCTAGGGTTTTCTGGGATTGCTTTCTTGGGTATTTTAAAAAAATTGGTTTCATCCTTTATTTTTAAAGTTTCTACAAACGTTTGTGTTATTGGACTAATCTGTAGGTGCAGACACTAACTGATCTCCCTAGATCCACCTAGATCTAGAAAAAAACACACCAGAACATGACGCTTTCCTTAAGTTTTAGATATTGAATTTACTAACTAAAGAGGGATGAGTGACATACCGTTTAAATGTCTCTTCCTCTCGCCATCGCCATCCTAGCTCTGTTCCAATGCTCATACCATGATGATCCTGCAAAAGAATGCAACCAACCAAAGTGATAGTAATAGAATAAACTCAATATAAACCTATGTATGTGATCAAGAAATCATACAATAAAACACAACAAGCTTTATAGGAAAGAATCATATTATTGTATCATATTAAATGTGGAAGAGAGATTACAACCATGGCCTTGATGTCGTAAGGTCCCTTCCAACTGTCCTTTGTTTCCCACACACTTTCACTCCAAGAATTCTTAGAGAACATATCTGATAGTATTCACAATCTATCTTGACAAAGGCAAAACTCAAAACCACTCTAACCAAGATAAAAGCTCCAAGCTAACAAAATCTAACTTTCTCCATGAGAACTCCTCTCCTTTTATAAGTTGAAGAGGATAAGGTGAGGAGGTTAGGATGATCCCACTAAATCATGAAAGCGAGTAAGATCCAAAACATTCAGATGCCACCTCACCATGGAAGTTTATCCTTCTAGAAGATTCGATAAAACGCTCATTTTTCCCACATGTAGGCATTCTCGCACCCTGCCTATAGAGAAACCTGTGAACCTCTCGCAACCCGACAATGGTGAAACCTGCGAGAATCAGGCATTCTCGCACCCTGCCTATAATGCAGCCTGTGAACTTCCTCTTTAATAGGGTTTTCATAAAGGAAAATGCAACTTCTTTTCTCAGGAAAAGTTCTTCTCCCTTCTCTCTTCAGGAACTCAGGACACTGACCCCTCTGAAGGCAACAGATAGCTTTACATCATTAACAGTCATAGGGATGATGAAAATAATGTGTAATAGTCTGAGCTAACAGAGATTCTATTCTTCCATACCAGTTATCTCTAATTCTTTGCTTGGATGCATTTTTTTTACAAGATTCACAGAGATACACGCGGCATGTACAAGGCCTGCACATGTGTACCCGTGCCCTACCTTCATATAGCCTACGTGTACATGCTAGCTGATGAAGTGCCAGTCACGTGTATGATTTCAGAGAATTTCTTTTAGAGAGGCAGTCATCCTCTCCCCTGTCAGAAGTGATCCTTCTCAGGGGTTCTCTAGAACTCATTCTAAGTCTTTGTTTTTTGCAGTTTGTAGCTTAGGTTCCACCTCAAATTGGTTTTGTTCTATGAAGTTTTCCCTGCATCGTTTTCTTTTTCCTGGAAAAGTCATTTTATGAGTCTTCAAGAGATTCTAGTTCTCAATACCAGTAGTCTCTGCCAGTACTTGATTGCTTGAATTTTTATTTTTGAAGAGTTGCAGAAGTACACGTGGCCTGAATAAGGTCTGCACACACCCTGAATTTACACAGCTCGCGTGCACATGCTGGTTGTTGAACTGTCAGTCACGTACCTATTGAGAAAAAATTGTTGAGGAAGAGGTAGTCATCCTTTTCCTTATCAAGAGTTATACCTCTCAGGTTTCTTGGTCTTTGTCATAGTAGTCAGTAACTTAGGTTTGATCACAACAATAGCTTGTTTTTTCATTAGAAAGATTTCTAGTGTTTCCTAGCTTTTTTAACTTATTTTTAACTTGAAATTTTAAGAAAAATGAGTTGCATTTTGAAAAAAATTCCCCCTCATGGCCGGGGGGGGGCATGAATCGTGCATTCATCAGTCTCTTTTAGAATATTTTGTTATTTCTGCTTTGAATGGAAGAAAATATAAAAAAAAAAACTTAGGTTGTTAGATCTCTTTCTTTCTTGGCATTTGCTTTGCATTGTTATTTGAAAAAGAAAAAGAAATTAGCATAGTGTTGTGTTTTCTTCTCATCTTAAAAGCATTTCAAAAGAAAAATAAGAAAGATAATCCTTCTTTTCTAGTGTTCTTATCATTTATTTTTTCTACAAGAGTCTTAACAACATCAGTTGCACTACCACACCTTTTGAGTAAATCAAGCCTTAAAAAGAACGCTAATTAAAAATAACTAGACTTTTATGTTTGTAGGGTCCATCAACTAGTTTAGGGTTAGGGCCTTGAATTAGGTTGGAGAGGAAACTCTTCAAGGCTGTTAAAACAAACATACGAGTCTGTGCTAATGAGTGTAGAAGTCCAGTAACGTGGAAATTATCTAGGACCCCCCTCTAACACAGGGGTTAAACATGAGGTCGCGTGCAGAAAGGTAGCAGAGATAACCCCTCCAAAGTCAAACCAAGCGTAGTGGGGAACGCATATAGAGGACTTGTCTTGGGATTCCATTGATCACATTTTCCATGGATCTTCGTGGGTCTCAAATCTGTTCGAGGTCCTCAGTCGTCTTCCGGAACACTTGATTTTGATACCCTTGATAGGTTTCGGGATTGATACCCTGCTCATTATGGTCCACCCGACTATCGACTGTACCCGCCTGGTGATTGTTCACAAGCCAGAAACCTAGTTGCCTTTATTTTAGGGAATTACACAGGTGATCGCAAGGGTATACCGTAGTACCTAGGGCAGACATCAGGACACTCTTTGCAGAGTATACCCAGAGGGTGCTTCCGTATTCGAGTTTCACTTGCACCGGTAAGTTTCTCTAGTGTTGGTTGGTGTAACTGTTCTTCCAACTAGTTAGTCGTTTGCTTGATTTTCCTTTAGGAAATTTTAGTGTGT
This sequence comes from Picea engelmannii, assembly GCA_009831015.1. Classification (NCBI taxonomy): domain Eukaryota; kingdom Viridiplantae; phylum Streptophyta; class Pinopsida; order Pinales; family Pinaceae; genus Picea; species Picea engelmannii. The sequence continues at coordinate 62,282 of ML814543.1, read as the reverse complement.
GCTCTGTGCTCCCTAGTTTTCCATAGTGAGTTAGTCAGTCGTGGCTTTGGGTCTCTGACCTAGGGTGGTAGAATTCCCACTCCGTCGGTCGTGAGGACTTTTCAGTCTTTTGGTTCAAAACATGGAGCCACCTCTTTATAAGCGTTGTTTTGATAACACTGGTTTGCCAGAGTCAGTGTGTGAGACTTTTTGAACGATCCCGCAAGGGGAGAACCTATGCATAGGATTTTCATGGCTAAATTTCCCACCGATACCAACCAAGGAGCCCCTTCACAAGGGGATTCTTGTGCTTTTCCTTTCTTCGAAAATGTTGGTGTCCCTTTGATGGCCACTTTGTACATTCCTGGGTTGAATGTGGGATTACCAGTTTGGTTGGGTACCATTCCAAATGGCCCAAATTCTCTTGACACTTCCCAGTTAAGCACTTTATGTCATGGGCACCATGTTGATGTTACTTCATCAACAAATTATTCTCCTCCTCATTCTCCTGCCCCTGGTGAAACTACAGTTACTAGTAACCGAAAGAGTAAACGAAGTAGAAAGAGGAAGAATAGGAAGAAAAAATCATAAACCTATGCAAGTCATGTTGGAGATAGTACCTCAACCTGTGCAGGTCATGTTGAAGACCAACACCCAGCCTCTGCAAGTCACGCTGGGGGAAAGAACCCAGCCTCTGCCAGTCACGCTAGGAGAAAAATTCCAATCCCTTCTAGTCATACTGGCAATATGTCTGTAGCCTCTGCGAGTCATGTTATCGATCCTTCACCAACCTCTACGAGTCATGTTAGAGATGCGCAACCAACCATTTCTATTCATGTTGGGGGCATTGATTCTGCTGAGAAACCTAGATGGATAGGACGTAAGCCTAAGTTCCCTTGTAAGCTTTGCAAGGGAGATCACCTTACTCATTTGTGTCCTGGCATTCCAGAGGTACAAAGATTGTGGTCCCTGTCTGCAAGCTCTTCTGATTCTAAGTCTTCTAAGGTTTCCTCTCATCCTATTCAGCCAGTGGTTGAGAAAGTGGTCATGCCAATGCAGTCATCGGCTGATCCCACTCCTCTTTTGAGGGGTGAGGTGCCTTTATACCTTGTAGTCTCTCAGTCTATTCAACCATTGGTTGAGAAAGTAGTCACACCGATGCAGTCATCGAATGATCCAACTCCTCTTCTGGGGGGTGAGGTGCCTTTATACCATGTAGTCTCACAGCCTATTCAGCCATTGGTTATGAAAGTGGTCATGCCGATGCAGTCATCAGCTGATCCCACTCCTATTCTAGGGGGTGAGGTGCCTTTAGACCATGTAGTCTCATAGCCTATTCATCCATTGGTTGTGAAAGTGGTCATGCCGATGCAATCATTGGATGATCCCACTCCTCTTATGGGGGGTGAGGTTCCTTTAGACCATGTAGTCTCGTAGCCTATTCATCCGTTGGTTGTAAAAGTGGTCATGTTGATGCAGTCATCGGCTGATCCCACTCCTCTTTTGAGGGGTGAGGTGCCTTTAGACCTTGTAGTCTCTCAACCTATTCATCCATTGGTTGATAAAGTGGTCATGTCGATGCATTCATCGACTGATCCCACTACTCTTTCGAGGGGTGAGGTGCCTTTAGACCATGTAGTATCTTATCCTATGCATCCATTGGTTGAGAAAGTGGTCACACCCACGTAGTCTTCGGTTGATCCCACTCTTCTCTTGGAGAGTTTCAAGTCTACCAAAGTGGTCACGCCATCGCAATCTTTGGTTGATCCCACTCCTCTCTTGGGGAGTGAAGTGTCTACCAAATATCTTTTTAGCGTTTCCAGTTCAGTACTTTCAGAACCAGGGGGCATTCCACTTGTTCTGAGTACACCCCCTCCAAGCCCTAGGATGGTTTCCTTTGATTGGAATGATCTTGTTGAGCCCCATCTTCCCTCTTCTGTACCTTTTCAAATAAGGGTTGAATTTAATTCAACAAACATTTATCAATGTATTGTGGATGAAGGAGCTTCTACAAGTATTTTATCCTCCTCGGTTTGGAAAGTCTTGGGATCTCCCGAGCTTGTGTCTACTTCACATGAGATGTTGGCTTTTGACAGACATCCTAGTGAATATTTAGGGGTTCTTCCTCAGTTACCTATCTCATTAGGTGGGAAGACTGTCCTTGTCGATGTTATAGTGGTGCAAGGATCGTTAGATTTTAATATGCTTCTCGGGCGTGATTATGTATATGATATGAACATTGTGGTGTCTACCCTCTTCCGGGTGATGCATTTCCCTCATAATGGAAGCATTGTCACTATCGACCAGCTGGCATCCAATAATCATCATCCTAATTCAGCGTTAGTTTAGGCTGCCCCTTTATATGTTCCTAGTGTTAGTGTAGACTCTACCCCGCAACAGGTTAATTATGTGGCATCTTATCCTCAGTGTTCAATTTCTTCTGAGTAGGAACCTGTGCCATCATGTTTTCCTTCTCGAGACTTGTTCCAAACAATTGATCCTTTGGTTTATCCAATGGGGGCATGGGAGCCCTTGCTTCCCCCTCTAGGTCCAAGTGATTTTGAGTCTCCTTCTGAATCTGATCTCGTTGTTTGTATATCCACAAGCCCTCATTCTTCTGATTCTTCATTGATAGACTCTGCTAGTCTTAGACAGAGAGTCCATCATCATATGGAATATGGTCAATTTACTCCACCCTTAGGAACTGTCGACCCTCTCTTGCGTGAGTTCTCAGATTTTGAATTTCCTTCAGATGAATCTATCCTTGAAGTCATGACTACAGTTTCTATACTGAGGGAAGACTTGCACCATGGTTTGTGTGTTCTTCCCCTTGGGAGACTTTCCAAGTTGACTATTAAAGAGACTCTTGGTCTAAGCCTAGCAGTGGGATTTACCTAAACCGTTTTCATACATGAGTTGTAGCCCCTATGGGTCTTCTTTTAAGCCCTTTTCAGACCCTCTAAACATGAAAAGATTGTCGAGCGATCTTGTGGCCTTTAACGCTCGTTAAACTAAAATTTGAAGTCACATCTATCCGGTGGTAGTTTACCCCTTTTTCAGTTCGGATGGCCAACTGTACGAACAAAGGTATACTCTAGGAGCTCTAGTCCCCTAGAAGAGTATTCGCATGTATGATTTTAACCCTTTTTCGAGCCTGAGGGACTAAATTTATGAAAAAGGAACCCCCACGGAGTCCATAGTTAAGCTCTTTTCAGACTCCCTAAAATTGAAAAGATTTTCGAGTGACCTTATTCTTTCACACTCGTTAAACTGGTCCAGAAGAACATTCCTGACATAATCCATAGTTAATATTTTTTCAGAATCCTTAAAAATGAAAAAAATGTCGAGTGATCTTGTCTTTATCACACTCATTAAAATGGTTTTGAATAGACATATTTTCGGTGCTAATTTACCCCTTTTTCGAACTGACTAGACTACCTTCGAAAAAGGTACCACAGTGGAGTCTCCTTACTGAACTAGACTACCGATCTTACCTTCTCTAGGCTCGTTAAACTTACACCGAAGGACGTTATCATTGTGTCTTGTTAACCGCATTTTCATTCATGCATCTTTGGCCTAATGTCGGCTCCATGTTGCTCTCAACTGAACCATCTAAAGCATGCCTTATAATGCAAGCATTGTAGCACTTTTCCTCTTCGTCTTGACACCTTGACCCCTGGAGGAATTTTTGCGAGTATGTTTTCCTACTTTGAACATCAATCTAGTCCTTGAGCCTAGAGCTAGTATGTTTGCGACACTCGTTCCTCCTTTGTAATGTAGAATTCTTTATTCTTTTTCAAGATTTTCATAATTATTTGAAAAAGACAAAAAAAAATCAAATATACCCCAAAAAGAGGAAGGGAAAAGTATTTTCTTTTTTTTATTGGCAGCACAATGAGTCGCCCTTGGATAAAGCACGGACTTAGCATTTAAGGGCTTTGATCATGCATACAGAAAAATGACCATTCCAAAGGCCTCTACTCTTCCTATTCTCCCAACACAAAACCCCACACACATGCAATACAAAGGTGTAAAAAAGATTAGATAACTCTACCTTAAGTCCTTCGTTTGATGTCGATCCCTTTGTCTTCACTTGCTCTTTGCTTGCGGGCCTCCTCCCAAAGCTAACCTGCATTCATACATGAACAAACAAAGAGTTTCTAACATGCATTTCATATACTAATTGTTGGGTTAGATGTGACAATATCATAAAATAAATACTCAACTTGAACACATCATATGGTGGGACGGGAAAAGTATTCCTTTTTGTATTAATCTTCACAAGAGTAAACTTACAATATGTGGCTAACATTGCTCCTCAAAACTGGTCCCGGGCTCCTCTTCAACTATCTTCCAACTACTTTGCTCTATAATTCTCTTTGCACAAGGATGGCTAAAGGTTGGGACAAAGGGAATGCCAATTTGGGTATAGTTTCTCTACTATGATTTTCCTCCTTTCAAATGGGACCCCTACCCCTTCTTTTATAGGCTAGAAGGAGCTAGCTATTTGGTCGAGTGACCAGCCATGCATGGTCGAAAGGTTTAGTTAACTTTCCCAAAGTTGTGTGTTCCATCAAGAAATTTCCTTTTTTCGTGCTTTTGTAGGTACACGCGGGCTATAGTGAGTCAGCTAGCATGTACACGCGTGTAGTAATGGAGCAGGGCGTGTGGGATTTTAACAATGGGGTTTTTAAGAAGAGTTGTTCAGTGATGACTTGGCAAAGAAGGGCTATGAGATGGCCTGATGCCAGGTAAGCATGTATTATGCAAATTAGGGTTATAACATCCCCCCATTCGTATTTTGGATGGATTTAGTTGTGGTCCTCCTATCTTTGAGATATCACATGTATGGACCATAACATATAACCTACACTTTTGAAGAGAAACAAGGCATTGTTGAATCTCAAGAATAGTAATGGGCCTTTTTTCGATGTTGGCATCCCAATGAAATCAACACAACTTGGGTATTTTGTACAATAGATAAGTGTATAATGGAATAGGTGTACTATTAGACAGGTGCTTTGGACACATTTTTAAGTTTCATTAATTCCAATTGTATAGGTTGTTTGGATCCTTCATTGTTATCTAATGGTTATACTATGGTGAAAGTGTATTGTTAGACAATAGTTTTATGTTCGAAAAGTGTACTATTGGACAATAGTTTTGGTGTGTTCATTCCTATATGCCTAAATAATGATTAATGAGTTTTTATCTTGATTTAAATTAATCTTGTACTCATTTAGAATTAATCATTATCTCAACATAATATTTTACATGCTCAAATGTTGTGAATATGCACATATATTTTTCTACACAAAATATTCAAATACATAGTGCTCTTGATTCTCTCAATTGATAGGCTCACAATGATGGATGAGACATGTGATACAATATTCTAGTGTATTACCCATTGATTCACTAGCAATGAATCTAAATCCATTAAAATTTCTCTAGATTACTTCATTAATGAAATAAAATATAATTACAAAATAAAATTCATGGTTATTTTGTGTGTTATCCAATGGCGTATTAGACCTTCCACTACACAATGAGATATTACCAACTAAAGTAACGGTACGTTTAGAGAGATATAAGGAAGACAATTTAAAACATGTGAAATCTAAATATCCAATTGAGCAGTTCTTTATTTTGAATGCTACATGCCATAATAAGGTGTCCCCTTTTATAATATACTACTTCCCTTTTTTTCCATTACTAGACTACGAGAAATATTTTCTTTCTTGTAAGGTCTTTTTTCCATTTTATTGGACTCTTACTTTTTAATTTGATTCTTTATTGTAAGGTGTTTTTTCCATTTTATTGGATTCTTACTTTTTAAGTTGATTCTCCAGGAAACTTTCTTACTCAAACTCTATTTCTTTTACCAAATTTGAAATATATGGACTCCAAATGCGTGAAACTCATAAATTAAAAAAATTGAAATCTATGGACTGCAAATGCATGAAACTCATAAGTTAAAAAAATATTAAATGAACCCAAACACATATTGCACCATCCAAATCATCTATTGTATTATTGAAACCTAAAACATATACATATCTCCTTTTTCCTCACACAAGAAACCTACTATAACAAGAGGATATTGAAAATACCAAATTCAACCTATTATGACTTTCAAGGCCAACAAATGCATCCACCGTGAAATTCAAATGGTGCAATAAAAATAATTACAATTTAATTTAATTTATATCTCTATTATAGGTTATGATGAATGTATTAATTACAATTTCATTTAATTTACATCTCTATTATTTAATTTATATCTCTATTATAGGTTATGATGAATGTATAATTTAAGAGCCAAAATTAAATGTTTAAACACTATGTGAGAAAATATAGAGAGGGTATTCCAATCTTTCACTAATGTGTTGGGAATAAATATAATCATCAATTTAGTAAAGGAGTTTTTGTGCTAAATAAGATTAATGGCATTTTTTAAACTAATTAGTTTATGAGTGTATAACAATTGAGAGTGTCAACTCTTATTTCTTTGATCCATTTAACCCATATTACCATATTAAAAACTAATATGCAAGGCAACTAATATTATATATAAACTTGCCAAATTGAATTATTCAAATAGTGATTGAAATTCATTGCAAGCAACTACTAAAATGAGTATTTTGAGAGTGTTAAACCAAAAAAAGAAAAATGTTCAAATAGATGAATAAATGGTAGAAACACATAAAGTACTCAGGTATATAGAAAATTCAACTTCAACTAAAAATAAAATTAATAATAATAGAGTTTAATATAGTTTAAGAGTTTGTCTCCATAAATGTATATTGTTATAGAGCAATTTAATAAAGTCTACACATTCTTTTCATATTCAAATCCTATATCTTCGTCATCTTGCAAAAATCACTGACCAAGTTATACTTTGTTCTTCCAGAGTCTATCAATCACACTGTCAACATCCCACTGCAAAGGACAAGAATTGCAAATTACTAATACAACTATCCAACACAAATATCGCAAACCTAGTTTATAATCATGGCCAATACTTAACTTAAATAAAATATATACTTGTTTAACATAAAGTGTACACTTGTTTAAAATAATATTTGGATAAATAAAATAAACCAGCTCAAGAAAAATTGGCATACCAAAGGTGTTGCAGTCCATCTTCAGACATTCATGCTCTTTCATGGTCCATGAACAGACATTATTGTAGCAAGGAAGAAAAACCAATAATACATATTAGTATATACTTGTATAAAATAATAAACATATAAATATTAAAAATAAGTGATTCAATCAAGAATAACATACCCAACCATGAGAAAGAATAGCAAACCCAACCGGAGTTCCATGGATCTTTAAGGAGTTCCATGGATCTAATATTATTGCTCTCTTTTGATTCTACTCTCCATATTAAGCCATTCTTCCAAAAGCATAAATATTTAATTTTTTTCTATGGTTTAGATGTTCTCATATTATAATCAAATGCTCTTTCAAAAATGCCTACAATAATATGAACTAAGTATGATAATATACAGAATATTTTTAAAGAGAAAATTTGGTGTGTGGTTGGTAAGCAATCAGTGTTCAGAGTTAGATAATACCCTGAGAATGAAATCACTTGGATGTATGCAGAAACACACAAATCTAGATTCTTCCAAGAAGATAAATATTTCCTCTTTCTGTTCTGAAATAGATGTTCTCATATAATCAATACAGAGTTAGATAATACCCCAAGAAATATATCACTTCAATGTATGCATAAAACAAAAATCTAGATTCTTCCAAGAAGATAAATCTTTCCTCTTTCTATTATGAAATAGATGTTCTCATATAATCAATTGCCTACACCATGATCTAAACATAAGATCATGTACAACATATTTTTAAATCTAGGAATGTTGGTTGGTGGTTAGTAAGCAACAAGTTAAGAGTTTGACAATACTACAATCACGTACAACATATTTATAAATCTAGGAATGTTGCTTGGTGGTTAGTAAGAAACAATTTAAGAGATTGAAAATACCCCAAGAATAAATTCACTTTTTTGTATGCATAAAACAAAAATCTCCATATTACGCCATTCTTCTAAGAAGATAAATCTTTCCTTTTTTAGTTGTGGGATAGATGTCCTCATATAATCAAATGCTCTTTCAAAAATGCATGCATCATGATCTAAACATAAGTAAGATCATGTATCTAGTATATTTTAGCATATTTTTATATCTAGAAAAGTTAGTTTGTGGTTGGTAAGCAATTAGTGAAGAGTACAAGACAATACTCAAAGAAATAAAGGGTGGTTTGAACATTCCCCATTCTTTTTAAATGTAGAAAAATTAGTTCGTGGTTGGTAAGCAATTAGTGAAGAGTTCAAGACAAGTTAAGAGATTGAAAATACCCCAAGAAGAAATTCACTTTTTTGTATGCATAAAACAAAAATCTCCATATTACACCATTCTTCTAAGAAGATAAATCTTTCCTTTTTTAGTTGTGGGATAGATGTCCTCATATAATCAAACTCTCTTTCAAAAATACATGCATCGTGATCTAAACATAAGTAAGATCATGTATCTAGCATATTTTAGCATATTTTTATATCTAGAAAAGTTAGTTTGTGGTTGGTAAGCAATTAGGGAAGAGTACAAGACAATACTCAAAGAAATAAGGGGTGGTTTGAACATTCCCCATTCTTTTTAAATCTAGAAAAGTTAGTTTGTGGTTGGTAAGCAGTTAGTGAAGAGTTCAAGACAATACTCAAATAAATAAGGGATGGTTGAACCTTCCCCATTCTTTCCCCAAAGATATACCACTTTAAATGATGGTAAATTTATATAGGGACTCGTTGACTAACCCTTCCATGAATATAAAATGCTTAATTGAAATATTATACAAAGAATATTTGATCAACTAGGAATATTTGATCAACCAAAACCTCAATTTTTCTACAAGTGTATTTCAACTACAAATAAGCCATGGTTTTAAAAATAATGTTGAGCTCTTTTTGCAAAAGAAATGTAGGCAAAGGATATTGAATTTATTTGATCCACCAAAACTTCAGTTTTGAAGTTTTGCAACATGTGTATTTCAACTACAAATCAACCATGGTTTTAAAAATAATGTTGAACTCTTTTTGCAAAAGAAATGTAGGCAAAGGATATTGAATTTGTTATTCACATCTTTCAAAAGGATAGAAAAAGGGGACCTAAAAAGTTGTTATGCACATCTTTCAAAAGGAAAAAAATAGATCTAGCAAATGCATTAAGGATAGTACATGTAGTTATGTCTAAATCCCAAGCATATATTATTCTAAACCATTGACATGGACAAAATAAACACAGGACAACTTCATCATGTGCATATCTATAATGCGACCCATAAAATTTCAAAAAAAGTGGAAAAATAAATTTAAGCATTCATGTGTATATAATAAAGTTGTCATAAAAACACATTAGAACTTACAAATGCAATGTACATATACATGACCTATGCATCATCAGGTATGGATGCATCCTTCTCCGATATGGATGCATCCTTATCAAGAAATCTATCTGGCACTCTCTTCTCCAAGTTGGCCTATAACACATTTGAAATTTGAATATGTCCATTAAGGCATCTACTTACATAAATAACATTTTTAAATAATTTTTGATGAGTTAAAATTAAATGATTCACACTTGAAATCATAGTTTTAAAATTTGAAAAATGCAATACCTATGATGTGTCAACCTCAATATTGTCCCCCTCTTGAAATTCCCCCAATATTTGAGATAACAACTGAGATAAACCTATAAATGTGTTGGGAGATGGCAAGGGAATCTGTGAACAAAGAAACTTTGAATTTTAGAGAAATGTGTTCACATTAATGGCGAGATATAAATTTGTTGGATTGATTTTCCATGTGGAAATTATATAACTAAAGTGTAGATATGGATATTTTTAAAAACATGTACATGTTTCATTGCATCGAAATTTAAAGACGATGAATCAAGTCCCATGTTTAATGAGGAATCATTTAACATTTGACCAAACTGCGATTAATGAACATGTAACACATGTCAATTATTTTTAACAATGCAATAATATGTATCTAGATATAATAACAAGAAAACTATCCCCGAATGCATGAAAAAATTACAAACTAAAACACATATCGGTCCAATGATTGATTCCTCATGCCTAATTAACTCTTTCCATCCACTGCGAAAAAATTTGACATAATCTCGTAGCTCTTCTACACTCATGGAATCTATCTCCTCATATGTTGTGTCAACATAACTCTCCCGAGCAGTGGATTGTTTCTTTTGTCAGTTCAAACCAACATCAATACCATACAAAACGGATTCTAATTTATCTCCAATTGCATTCCTCACCTCCTTTCCAACTTGTGATGTGGCTTGCATCTTTGCATGTGAAGAAAATTTCCCTGTTGGGAAAGATACCAAAGGTGGTGGAGGCCTGAGCAATGATGCATCTCTATATGCCCCTTTTCGATTATATGTTCAACCTTTACCAACCCCATAATAATGAGATGGTAGGCTAGTATAATCGGGGTGCATGCCCAAAAAAACTCTTCATGGAAAAGTCTAGCAAGGTAAATTGGAACCTCATCATTCCATGGAAACCTCTCATATGTTTCCAAGAATATATTATAGAGATGTTTTGCAATGTTTGGGTTCTTGAAATATTGCACCTTCAACATCGGTCGCTTTGGACCTTCCTTGAAATTAAACATTGAAATTGCCTCCTCTTTTGACACCATGTTTTGTACTACTTCCCATTTATCAGGGCCCATTACCTCTTACTTTCGTCTCCAAATATATGAAGGTATCAGACATTGGCCCAATGTTCTGATATACATTAATAAAGTTTTGCAAAGAATGCAAAACGATCTCCAAGATTTGCTTTCTCTCTACAAGGAGAGCCATATGCCTAAGATCATTCTCGAGCTTAGCATGATGGGATGATCATTGTTGGAGTTCCATTGCTTCAACATTTCCTTCCCAAGGAAGCTCTTCACCAACATCCAAGGGATAGGTGGTCGTACGAGTGTAATCTTCATTTTCTTGATAACATTGCCTTGATCCAACTTCACCCTTTGCATGAAAATTGTACTTTTCCTAATTTTCACTCTCTTATTATCGGCCCCCTGATAAAACTGATCCTCCACACAAAGAAACAATTGAAAATATTCACAGCATTGAACAAAAATACATAAAAAAAACATAAAAACATATAAAAAATAGACAGAAATTTTTTTTTTAAAAAAACAAAAATAGAAGAAATTTACCAAGCATATCTTGTTGATGTGATAGGGTCTCCACATTCTCCGAAGTGGGGGTATTTATGTTCAACCTATTTAAATAGGTTGAATCCCCAACATTATCACGAGCACTCGGTCCCGATGCTCTATTGACTGATTCATCTGATAATCTCCTCCTTCTGCTAGAATGCCTTATGTCACTAGCTACCCCTACTTGACTATGATACCTTACTTAAATAGGGGTCTCTAAAGACCTAGGTGTCTCTATCGGACTAGGGGTCCCTCTTATTCCTTCATTGGAAATACTTGAGTGTTTGCAAGGCATATTTGGAGACTCATGTCCCAAGGATTCACCTCGATCCATCCTTCCAAAATCCAAGAAAATGAAAACATAAGGTATAAACAAGTTCAAGGCATAGGAATATATATTAAAGAAAGTTACAAATAAATTTGTGAGATTATTCTCACAAGTATGGGGCCAATAATATTTTGCATTAGAAGGGAGAAAAAGGACATATTCAAGTCATATAATTTGTTCTTAAATGAGCAAAAAATGTTAACTACTACAATACCTCCTCTCTCCATATTCTTCATCCATGTCTACAAGTCTAGCCCAAGTTTCAACTTAAAGAGATCTACAATCGATTTGTTTGTAAAAGGTGGAATGTGATATGCCTTCGAAAAAGGCACGTTGAAGTTAGATGGATCAAACACCTTAACTAGGGACATAGAAGTCAAAGGTTAAGTATGGCTATTGATTATAGTATAGTTCTTTGCTAGGTGGAACATTCAAGCTTGGTTTCAAGCATGATGAAGTTTAGGCACTTAATAATGGCAATTTTTAGTTTGGCTTAGCTAGCCAAGTCTAATAAGTGAGGCTTGGATAGTTAGGTTTTTTCAGTCATGAGGACTGAGGCACAAATCACCAAGTCTAGGATAAGGATAAAATTATTTATAAATGGGATATGATTTTACCTATGTTGATTCACTAAGGAGTTATTCAATGAAGATAAAAAAAAAATAAAAAAATAAAAATAAAATAAAAACACGTATTTATAGGTTTAAGAAACATACTAATCTAGCATATTAGATATGTTTCCTTACTTGGCCAGTGTTATGGGTTGAGTTGTTTGGAGCTCTATCCTTCAAAGAGGGAATCCCAATTATATTGAAAATCAACTCATGCTATATAGTCCATAATTTAGCGTCATCCATCAAATCATGCTATATAGTCCATAATTTAGCCTCTATTATGTAAATCAAGAGGAAACCATGTCAGATGTATGGAATTAGCATTATGAGTATCAAAAAGATGACATAGCTAGAAGAAATTCTAATTATATATTTGTAGAATACTTTTATAAATATTTTGATATTTATTTCTATGTAACAAGCTAATAATTTGAGAATTGTGTGTATGAATGATTAATTGTATAATTTTGGATCAAAATCATTGTGTAAAACATGCATGTTGTTAAATATTTGTCCTAGTGATTTGGGGAAATTGTTGTGCATGTATGTTTATTTCCATTGTAATATTGAATTGATATATGTATGTGTGTGTAAAACTTAGTCAAGAGATTGCTAAGGATAAAATGGAATCATAACCGAGAAACCTAATTAGATGAGAAGACAAAATTTTAATAGTGTTCCATGACAACCAATGTAGGTAGGTCTAAGTATAGTGAAACAATGTTTACACAAGACAAATTGATCAAGACAAATGTTTGTAAATGGGCTATGATTTTACCTATGTTGATTCACTAAGGAGTTATTCAATGAAGATAAAAAAAAATTAAAAAAAACATGTCTTTATAGGTTTAAGAAACATATTAATCTAGCATATTAGATATTTTTCCTTACTTGGCCAGTATTATGGGTTGAGTTGTTTGGAGCTCTATCCTTCAAAGAGGGAATCCCAATTATATTGAAAATCAGGTTTGGGTTATATGTGGGAGTGCTCAAGCTAACATAGTTGTTGGAGTACTTAACACACACCTAGGATTTCTTTTTCCTAAGGTTTTCCCTATGTTTATTAGTCATTATCCAGTCTCCTAAAGTTTAGGGAGAATATTCTCTTCAGTTTTCACTTTAGTTTGATCAGTTGAGTGGAGTCTAGATGCTACATTGGGATTATCACCATGCAGCATTGGGATCATCACTAGCTAATGCACATTGTCCTTGGGATCATCACTAGACTAGCACATTACTCATGATTCCTTGATCTCCTCCTCACTTCATTATGTTTCATTCAGTTAACTGAAGACTGGTAGACTAGTTAACTCAGACTAGGTGGCAGTTCACTCCCGTAACTGCCCGAGAGACTAGGCTAGGTGGTAGTTTACTCCTGTAACTGATGGTGTGTGTCCAGATCACTCTAGACCACCACTATGGTGCATTGTCTTCTCCTTTGCTGTGCATTAGTCAAGTTATACAGAGTATATCATGTGTAAATTATCATTCATTCATTTGGTTAATGAGAATTCTTCCATTCTTTCTCTCCTGCTTCTCTTTTCTCATATTTTCTCTGCAAATGTGTATGTAAATTCCTAGCTAGATATATTTTGTGTGAGTTAAACACATTTACATGGTATCATATATGACGAACTGCTAGGAAAAATACATGCCAAATTATTTTTGTAGGTACCGAAGATTGAAGACAACGGAAAAATGGAATTTTCAAAAGAATTCATTCTTACACCATACAGTTTCTTTGCATGGAAGGAGAAGATGATCATGCATCTCCGAAGTAGAGGATTGTACAGGTTAACCATGAACAGAGAGACAAAACCAACATCAGCCATAGAAAAATCCAATTATCTAAATAAAATGGATGAAGCATTCGAAACAATTTGCAGTCTCATTTCTCTTGAACTCCTCTTTAACATATCCTCCTATAAAAACCCCAATGAATATTGGACCACCATGGAAGGGATTTTTGGAAAATAGGAAGAGATGAGGGGACACTTGATCAAGGTGGAATTTCTCACATTGGATCCAAAAACATTTGACAATCTCCAATATTTATTTACCAAATATAAGGATTTGTTGTCGCAACTCAAATCTTGTGGGGTTGATAAATCTGAGGAGAAACAAATGGTTCTCACCATTCTATCCAAACTTGATATAGAATACTTAGTGTTTGTATCCACATTTCATTCAGTTAGATTTGCATCTGGATCTACCTAGAAGATGCCCTCTCTTGAGGAATTTATCGAGTATCTGACACAAGAGCAGAGCAAGCTCATCAATATGGGAAAAGTCAAAGGCCCAAAGGCACATGCACTTACACTGCAAGATAAATTCGACCAAGGAAAGACTCAGAAGGCTTCCTTTCCTTTAGATCTAATCCATAGTGACCTCATGGTCCCTTTTTCGCATCCATCAATCAATAAAGAAAGGTGCGTGCTCATTTTTGTTGATGATTTCTCACACTTCACATGGATTTACTTTCTCAGAAAAAAATCAGAGGTCTTTCAACACCTCAACGATTTCAAATCCCTTATTAAGACACAATCAAGAAACAAAATAAAAGTCTTTTGAACAGATAATGGGGGATAGTATGTCAACCATGAGATACATAATCTTTGTCATGAGGTAGGGATTCAGTTGTAGCACATAGTTCCCTATACTTCGCATCAAAACAAAGTTGTTGAGCGGAAAAACTGATCTCTAAAAGAGATGACATCTTACATGCTACATGCAAAGTCACTTCCACATATATTATGGGTCGAAGCACTTAATTGTGCAACCTACATTAAAAACATATCTCCCCATAGATCTATCAAGGATAAGACCCCCTACAAGTCTTGGAGCGGCCTCAAACCGAAAGTGACCCACTTTCGTATTTTCGGTTCACGTGCATGGGCTAGGATTCCCTCTGATAAGAGGAAGGAACTTGATCCATAGAGAACAGAGTGTATCTTTGTTGGATACCCTGACGATGTGAAGGGATACAGACTCATTGATATTTCCTTGGACCATCTCATCATTGAGCATAGTGTCCAACTCGAGGAAAGTGTCTTGCATGTACCTCAACAACCACATACATACACCTTTATTCTTCCACCTGTTAGAGATGATGAGCATGCACATATCGACTCTTCTTCAGATGAGAGTTATGATTCAGAGGATTCAGATGATCTAGATACAGAGTCAGTACTATTAGATGTAGATTCAATGCATCCAGATGCATATTGATCCAAAAAGGATCCAGAGAAGGCTAAGAATAACTCAGAACTCACAGAGGTAGCTCAGAACACTCAAAATGGCTTTAGCAGATAGAGAAAGGGAAAAAATTCAAAGTTCCCAAAACTCAGTTAAAACTGCATGATCGTGAAGAGTGCGTCACAAGATTTCTAACGGTGCAAACGGCTCGTCAAACAAAGTTACGATTTGAAAGATATTCATGGTCAAAGATGTGGTCAACCAGGAGCAGTCAGCAGGGGACACATCATCATCCGTACTGGTGATGTCAGTAGATGACATGGCAGGGTGAATTCATCATATCGATGATGATGTCAGCATGCCATGTGGAAGCACCATAGGCTACCACATGTCACCCACCAGTGGACTTTTCAAGGGTCCATATGGACCAATAGGAAAGTGCCACATGGCACCCCCAGGAGACACCACGTGGCACCACCCAGGGAGTGCCATGTGTCAGTACAGCAGTGATAGGGTGACCCATGTCATCATATGAGTAGGAAAATCAAAAGGTGCCACATGGCCCAATCATGGGGCGACACGTGGCATCACGTTAATGCCCAATGTTAGCCCGTGAATGATTTTGGTTTCAAAAAAAGAATTGGCGGGTCCGCCAAATCTGGCGGACCATGCCAAATCTATACAATCGTTGGTGGAATTAATAAGAGGACCGCTAAAATTAGCGGAGTTTTTAACTATGGCTAAACATATATGTAACCACTACCAAAAATGGAGTCTAACGGGTTCGACCCCGGAACCTCCGCCCAGAACAAAGCCTTTAAATTTTTTCTCTAACCAACGCGCCAAGGGGTGTGCCTTGGTACATCCGCCTCATTTAATATTTAAGAATGTATTTTGGGCCAGAGCCGGGGGGAAGGCGCGTGATTGTACTGTACAATCTGAAATAGATTTTGAGATAGATGATGTCATAATTTCTAGTGGAGAGGGCACAAAAATCGAGACAGGATTTCTCTTAGGCCTGGGATCAGAATCCCAAGAAAGGAAATTCTAGCCAAGCTTTGATTGCCATCAACTCCTCTCCCAATACTTGGATTGTAGATTCAAGAGAATCACACCACATGTCTTCCACAAAAGAATTCTATTCTTCATTAGATGCATGCAAAGGTCCTCCTATTCTGATGAGGGACAACTCTCCATTCGAGGTCACCGACAAAGGAGGTATTGAACTCACAAACAAAAGCTTTGAGAATGTGATACACGTTCCCAAAATTCCTGTCAATATCCTCTCCATGTATCATATGACAAATCTGGCACCGAAAAGAGATTCATAGTCACACCTGATGTAGTGGATATCTATGGCATGCACACCAATTCCAGGGTTGCTACCAGTGAGGTAAATCATTAATCTAGACTCTACACATTTTCTGAATTTATTGAACCAAATTCTGCATTATTTCTTACCCATGTTGATGAAAGCAGTAGAATATGGCACGAAAGGTTCGAGCATTTAAATTTCATATATATGAAACAAATTAGCAAGAAGGGAATGGTTGATAGTCTACCCGACATCCACTTCTCCAAAGGAATTTGTGAGGGATCTGTTCTTGGAAAACACCCTCAAGAGAAATTTGACAAAGGAAAGACTCAAAAGGCTTCCTTTCCTTTAGATCTGATCCATAGTGACCTCATGGGCCCTTTTCTGCATCCATCAATCAATAAAGAGAGGTACGTGCTCATTTTTGTTGATGATTTCTCACAGTTCACATGGATTTACTTTCTCAGGAAAAAAGCAAAGGTCTTTCAACACCTCAACAATTTCAAATCCCTTGTTGAGACACAGTCAAGAAAGAAAATCAAAGTCCTTCAAACAGATAACGGGGGAGAGTATGTCAACCATGAGATACGTAATAATTGTCATGAGGTAGGGATTCAGTTGTATCACACGGTTCCCCATACTTCGTAGCAAAACAGAGTTGTTGAGTGGAAAAACCGATCTCTAAAAGAGATGGAATCTTGCATGCTACATGCAAAGTCACTTCCACGGAGATTATGGGTCGAAGCACTTAATTGTGCAACCTACATTCAAAACATATCTCCCCATAGATCTGTCAAGGATAAGACCCCCTATGAGGCTTAGAGCGGCCTCAAAACAGAAGTGACCCACTTTTGTATTTTTGATTCACATGCATGGACCAGGATTCCCTCTGATAACAGGAAGGCACTTGATCCACATAGAACATGGTATATCTTTGTTGGATACCCTGACAGTGTGAAGGGATACATACTCATTGATATTTCCTTGGACCAGCTCATCATTGGGCGTAGTATCCAATTCGAGGAAAGTGTCGCGCATGTAACTCAACAATCACATACATACATCTTTATTCTTCCACCTGTCAGAGATTATGATCATGCACATACCGACTCTTCTTCAAATGAGAGTTATGATTCAGAGGATTCAGATGATCTAGATACAAAGTCAGTATAGTCAAATGCAGAGTCAATGCATCCAGATGAAGATTGATCCAAAAAGGATCCAGAGAAGGCTAATAATAACTCAAAACTCACAGAGGTAGCTCAGAATGCTCATAATGGCTTCAACAGACAGAGAAAGGGAAAAATTTCAAAGTTCCCAAAACTCAGTGAAAAATGCATGATCGTGAAGAGCACGTCGCAAGATTTCTAACGGTGCAAATGGCTCGTCCATATTGCTGACGTCAGTAGCTGACATGGCATGGTGACTTCATTGTACGGATGATGACGTCAGTATGCCACGTGGAAGCACCACAGGCTGCCACATGTCACCCACCAGTGGACTTTTCAAGGGTCCATATGGACCAATAGGAAAGTACCACATGGCACCCACAGGAGACACCACGTGGCACCACCCAAGGAGTGCCATGTGTCAGTATAGTGGTGACAGGGTGAGCCATGTCAGCATATGAGCAGGAGAATCAGAAGGTGCCATGTGGCCCAATCATGGGGTGACATGTGGCATCCCGATAATGCCCAATGTTAGCCCATGAATGATTTTTGTTTAAAACAAATAATTGGTGGGTCCGCCAAATCTAGCGTACCACGCTAAATATATACAATCGTTGGCAAAATTACTAAGCAGAAACTAAAATTAGCATAGTTTTTAACTATGGCTAAACATATATGTAACCACTACCAAAAGCAGAGTCCGATGGGTTCGACCCCGGAACCTCTGCCCAAAACAAATCCTTTAAAACTTTGCTCTAACCAACGCGTCAAGAGGTGTTCCTTGGTACATCTGCCTCATTTAATATTTAAGAATGCATTTCGGGACAGAGCTGGGGGGAAGGCGTGCGACCATACTGTACAATCCGAAATGGATTTTGAGATAGATGTTGTCATAATTGTTGGTGGAGAGGGCACAAAAACCAAGACAAGATTTCGCTTAGGCCTGGGAGTGCCAAAGTTAGATCGAAGCGTGGAGACAATTATTTTTGGGTAATTCGATGCCATGAATCCAATGGTGATGTTTGTTTTCTGATATGAGCATTATTTATACATCTTGATTCCATAATGAGGTATATTCATGTATGTTCCAAATTCTTTTGCTGAGTGAATAAAAGAGCCTACCCATTTGAGAGAAGGACCCAGAGACGTAGTCCACCAGGGATGAACTCCGTTATCAAGTTTTTGTGTTCAGATCTGATGCTTATGTCTCTTCATTTCTAAGTTTTCCCTTCTTTAATGGTGCACATTAATTTATTCTCATTTAATACAATTCTTTATAAGTCATGATGAAAAGATCTCGGATCATGTTGGTTTCAGAGAAGTGATATTTGACTTGAATTTTTGAGTGTGAATGATTAATAAGGCCAAGCATAAACAGGGTAAAGGAACTCTAAATACTTTCAATCCTGAATTTGGTCGTGTATCCAGAAGGAAGAAAATGGCAGAAGAGGACAAGCATGATGAACAGGAGAAAAACTTTCACATGGTGTTTTATCGCATGTCATAAATGGTCAAGTGAATGTATGGAGATTACAGGAAGAGGATCAAGAACAAAGGGAAGAAAAAGGAAGCACATGCAGATGATGATGCTTTGGTAAACCAAGAGGCTAGAGAAGATCGTCCTGAGCCTCCATCTTCACCTTCGAGTTCTAGTTCTTCTTCCTCTGAGAATTCTCATCATTCTCATCGTTCTAGCCATAAAACCTCTTTTAAGAAATCATTATTAAATATTGATGTAAAATTTTCTTTAACTATGTTTAATGGATATGCTAATCCTGAAAAGCTAGATAATTGGATCTGACAGGTTGAAGTGTATTTTCAAGTCCAACATATTGATGAAGAGGAAGTTAAAGTGCAATTGGTTTCTCTTCGGTTGGAAGGCATCGCTCTCATATGGTGGGAGAGCAAGCTTCATGATGAAAGTAAGTGTGGTAAGCTTCTTTCCTCATGGTCGAAATTTAAATCAACGATCATGAAAAAAAATTATCCATTAGGGTATTTACATAAAGCAATGATGGAATGGAAAACATTAAGGCAAAGTAAAGGACAAACTGTACAAAGTTTTGTTGGGAATGTGTTATATTCTTTGCACGAGTAGTAGCGTCTGAGCGCCTGCGCCGGGCGTGCAGGGGGGTTAGAGGGGGGGCCGCTAGTTCCCCCCTCGGGGGGTGCAGGGGGGCGGAGCCCCCCGCACAGGGGTTCAGGGGCAGCACCCCCCAAAATTTTTTTTGGGCCGACATATTTCCGAGACGACATATTTCCGGGACCACGTGATATTAGGTGGTTTTTCGACACATGGTTTTTGACGATTGTTTTCTATTTCTGGTTAAGGAATTAGGGTTTTGGACTAATCCAGGTCATTGGGCTAGGGTTTTGGATGTTTCTGGCTCCTATATGTATATTGTATTGTAAACAGTGTATAGAAATGTATCAATATAATATACACTAGTTTTCCCGGTTTGGGTTTCTAGGTGAAAAATCTCTATGTAATGTTTGTATTTTCCATTGTATCTTTTATGTTCTTTTCTGAATATCAGTTTTCAGTAGATATTGTACAAGGTTAGAATTTACATTTGGTATCAGAGCTTTATTGGCTTCAGGGGGACGCCTTTGTCGTCAAGGGTTTGGCTCGGGACTGTGATAAGCCTTGTTACAGTGGG